>BQNB010151525.1:0-15888 GCA_026074375.1 Tanacetum coccineum | reverse complement strand
ATTTTGTATAGTTATTGCAAATAATTGTTACTTAATCGTTTATATTTGAGAATTGCAGTAATTATGGAGTCTTTGGTGAAAGATAGCAAAAGGCGCACATTCTGGAGCTTAAATGAAGATATTTTGAAAATTACTATTCTGAAGACCAATACGCCGTATCCAACCCATTGGATACACCATATCAAACCGACTTCCAGACCATATAAATAGAAAACTCAAAAACAAGTTTTAGGTGTGCTAAATCATATTCTTGATACCTAAACCATAAAGTCAATCTTCAAGGGAGAAAAAGAGCAGAAGAGGTCAAGCAACATTATCAATTCCATAGGAGACAACGTGTAATTCTATATACTTTAGTAATCGTTCCATTTTTTGTATCATTCATTAATTCGGTTATTTTACATTGGCTAAATAATTGCTCTTGTATTTATTATGACGTTTGAAGGCTAATACCTTCGGGTATTAGCCATTATTATGAAGATTTAAATGTTTGGTATTGTTTATCTCGATTTCTTGATTTATCGTTGTATGCTTGTTTATGTTTATCAATTTATGTTTGTTTACGTGCTTTCGTATGCGACCTATCATTCAATTGGATCTAGTGATACGAACCAAGTAATCTAGAGTCTGGGATAGCTCTCCATATAGTGATTTATACATCTAGAATCATAGGATCACAAGTATTGTCAGTGTATAGGATACGCTTCGGGCTTAACTAGTTAATTGGATATTGCCAATGGTTTATTGAACGTGTTGACTAGAAGGTGAAACTAGATAATTCAACAAATAACGTACTGATTCCATTGGATAGTTGGATAAGTGGACTACTAGTGTATAAATTGCCATTAAGCAGTAAGTAGGTAAAGTCTCTATGAGCTAGGGTTTAACAAGATCACCATTGCTTTAATCCCTAAGATAGATTATAATCAGCAAATAAGGATGCTTTATGCGGATGCTTTAATTGTGACAGAATTAATGTGTCTAGGTCTTAGGAAGAAGTCTCGCCTAAGTCTTAAGAATGATATGTCACCTCGAGAGAAGAAATCATTGCACTAAATAAACAAACCAACATTCTAATCGGATTAATAATGGTTAATACAGTTTTCTTATATAAGGCTCGACCGCTCTTTTATCTTTTGTTAATTATCTTGCGTGGGTTAAAGCGTCTTGAATTGATTGTAGTCACTGACCAACCTGTGCCAGTCTCTCAGGCTGAAACCTCCCTTTTTCCTGTTAGAATTAGGATTAGAACTAACATAGGTTTAGCATAGGTTTGACTTAGATTAGATTTAACATAGATTAGATAACCAAAATATAAATAAATTGAGAGATTTAACCTCGTTTCAAGTGTTCGACACCCTACTTACCACGAATCTACCACCAACCGGGTACACTACCCGTTAAAGTGTCGTTTTTGGTTAAGTCAGTAAAATATAAATTTAAAACTTGAAACATCTTAAATATATACCACACAACGACCGCATTAGATATCCAAGAGGTTTCACAAATTCTTTTCAAAGAAGATTCACATTTTAGTCTTTGTTTTTCATGTTGCAATTGTAATTCAAAATCAAGACTTTATTTTTGACATCTTTGAGCATCGTTTTCAAGAATGTTTATTCGTATTTGCATTCCGTCTTGAATTTTAATGGAGTCCTATTGAATTTTCTCAATTTCATCTTGCATATTATTGTCTATACATTCATGACTCAACAACACACAACATTCGATTTCATGATTGAGTTTTGCTTCCAAGAGTTGATCTTTCAAAAGTGTGTTTTGTTTCCATGTTTCACTAAGATCATTTTTTGTTGAGTCAAAAATATCTTTCATTTCTTTTATATCTTTTAAAAATCATTTTTGAAAGATTTTAAAATTCAAATGCAACTTATGAAGAATTGGTTTCACTTCTTGTTGATAAAATTTGGTTAACCGTATTTCTTCTGGAGAAGTATAGAAAATGCTTTCTCATTTAGAATTCATTTGTAATAATGCAAACAATGTTTTGAAATCATTTTCCATTTTATTTAAATCCAATTGCATTGGATTTGCACTAGGCATTGGTGTCACGGTTGGTTTTGTCTCAGAAGATGAATACGGTGAACTTGCATTTGAAGAATTTTCAGAAGATATAAAAGAGGATGGAAAATATATTTGTTTAGCAGAAAGTTCCTTTTGTGGAACAAAATCTTCGTAAAGAGCATTTAACTTTTTGTAATCAATTGTACAAACATGTTGTTTTTTCTCAATAGCAATTAGATCTTTCATTTTGTTTTTCATTTTTATTTGACTCTTGGGAGGATCATCAAGTATGTCCTCAGTATCTCTAATATTCACATTAATTTTTTAATCAACAAAGCAAGAAGCATCATATAATTTTGGGTTCTGAGAAATTGATTTCTTGAGAGTATAAGGATTTGTGTACCCCCAAACCATATTTTAAATTTGAATCATAAAATAACATTGGTTTTGGTCCAAGCATAAACATTTCTTGTAAGGAGTTACCAATTTTTAACACAACATCTGCATTCTTTTTAACTCTTGCTTCAAGATCTAGAACAGTATCATGGTATTTATCTTTGTTTTCACTCATTTTGCATTTCAAGATTGTTTGAGTCTTTTGAAGTTCCACAGTTTATCTTTTTAACTCAACAACAGACAACTCTAATTTATCATGTTGTTGTTCCAAATCTCAAATAGTGACTCGGTCTCGAATAAATTGAGATTGTGATTCCTTTTCAAATTGTTTTGCTTTTCGACCAGCCTCAATATATTCATTAAAATAGGTAGTGTTATTTCCTTTGGTCATTTCAAAAACCCAAACCTTTTCCTTATATGACTCAAGCTGTTAGGTCAACATTGTGTTTTGTTGTTGAACTTTTTTAGAAATTATTTGTTGTTTCTCAGCTTCCTTATATGCATTTCTTGCTAATTGCTCTAATTCATATGATTCTTGAACATTGTTATCGTATACAACACTGCCACTAATAACATCTTCATTTGGGTCATCAAATATAATATTGCTATCAATTTGATCATCACCAATTGTGTTGTTAATAATTTGAGGTTGCTTTGGATACTTTTGCTCTTGGTTATCTTTACTAAATAATGGATTTATATAACTAGTGGATGGAGTTTGTACCTCACTGAGAAATGCAGAATCATAGCTTGGCCCTGTATCAGAATCAAAGTTTGCTGGTTGAATTCTGGCCATCAAGCATATATTTGCACTCAATTCCTGTTGGGATTAAAAGACTTCTTGATGATCTTGAAGTTACTGATGTTCAGTTAATGTTGCTGGTGTATAAGTTACTACTGCTTGTTCAGAGTTAATGCTGCTAGTACAAAGTTACAACTGCTGAAAGATTAAGATTGCTGAAAAAGTTTCTACTGTCAAGGGATGGATAAAGACTGCTCAGAGAAAAGATAAAGATTGCTTATGAGATATGTATGATATATTTTTGTAAAAGATACGTATAAGTTATTTGTTTAAAAGATCATGATAACTTAGAAAAATATTTTAAGCCGGTTAGGACTCCTTGGTGTATAAAAGGAGGTCCTATGGCATAGAGTTAGATATCCAGAAATGTAGAAATCTTTTGTTTTGATATCGATATAGCTTCAAGGTTTTGTAACCCTAATACTAGTTAGAGTTTTCGTATTAATATATTGAAGCTTTTGTTTGTTAATCTATGTGTTTATGAGTGTTACTGTTTCATTGAAGAATTCTTCTTATATTAAAGATTAGATTCCGCATAATCTTTAGTATTATCAAACAAAGTTTCTATCATAGTTGTGTAGGATTTATCTTGCATAACAAAACCTTACACAAGCTAAGGAATTAAAGATCCATTCAAGTGGGATCAACAAGTGGTATCAGAGCTTGTTGCTTTGAAAACTTTGTTAAGAAGACATGGATCAAGACTCAGTACATATGGTGGCCGCATCAAAAGTTCCTATGCTCAAACTAGGTGAGTATGAGCTTTGGAGGATGAGGATGGAACCATATATCCAGATGGTTGACTATGCTCTATGGGAGGTCAGAGAGAATGGAAACACTGCACCAAAAACAACACTTGTGGAAGGTGTTGAGAAAGTAATACCTCCTACAACTACTGAAGATCCAATACATCATACCAGAGGAGCTCAATACGCCATACCCAATAAGTCTGATACATCGTATCGAGGAGGTCCGATACGTCGTATCCGTAACAGCTCAAGAAAATTATGGAATATTTTATTCTTTGGAGGACCTACGCCAAGGCATCATTGTTACGACACGGTATTGAGTTCGAATCGCCTGTATCGTAAAATTTTCAGAGTCTATAATTTCCAAACCTAAATACGATTTTTGACATGCTTTTTACCACAAAGTCTGAATTTCTAGAAGATCAATGAAGCATAGGTCCTAAAAAGTGGTCTAATCAATGGGAAAACTCTTGTAATCTCTACACTCCACTACACGCGTTCGGTTAGCATTATGTTTAATCGTTCATCTATGATTTTGTGTATTGTTACAATGTAGAAATATCTTAACATAAGTATGGAATGATTCACTTAGAGTTTTAGAGAGAGAAAGAGATGGTTAGATGAACACTTAGAGAGAGAAAGAAAAAGGACAATATTAGCTTAGTGAAAATGTGACAAATGAACAACCAACACCCTCTCCAAGCTATGGAGAGGGTTTATATATGACTTACTATGGCCGGATATGGACTCATAGTGGGCTTATCCATGGGCCTTTAGCCCGGTTAGCTTTCTAACTTAACCATACAACTTACTACGAGCTATGACTAACAATATTGATAGTGACCGACACTTTTTCGTATTTCTAACAAATCCACCCCCTATGGGGAGGGTCACTCCAAAGTTACAAAATTTAAACTTAGCTTTACTTTGCGTTCACTTCGGTACTGAGCTCGTAGTCTCAAACATTTAATCATTAACATGTGATTTAAGGTAGTGATTCATTGACTTTTGATTGAGCTATGTCTTTGTCTTGACCATGAATGTGATCTTTGAGCTTTTGAAATCATCAACCACAGCATACTCTCATTTCGCCATCTTGTAACCTTTGACAACTCGTGAATTGTGACTTCTGGACGACATGCTCATACCTATCTTGACTTTGATTACTCTTGGAAAAGTATAATAATGCATCTTTCTTGAATTTTTTTAACTTTAACACTTTGTCGCTTCAAGAAGGACGTACGGTATCAGAGTAGTGGAAGTCTTAAAACATGTACTTGAGCTTTCATGATGTCTTTATATTTGCCGGTAGGGTATGAACATGTGGCAATGAATCTTGTAAGTCAGTTGGAATTAGGTACCTCCATCACCATCTTTAGATATTCTTGAAATAGAAAAGTTGCTAACAAAGCAGGGGGATGAAGTATGGGATTTGTCATTCGCTGTGTTTAGTTGGAGTAACCTTCGATATCTGTGAGGAGTCAGACCTGTGATCAGATATTTCAAATTTAGGAAGAATCTTTTGAAGGATTTCCAGCTGTATTATTGAATCTTTCAACACTTAATGTTATTAGATTCATCGTACCTAGCATGTTTTTATTATCGGTAAACATCTCAATGTAGGGACAACACGATATGAGTGAACTAGAGAGACAAAGTCTCACCGATTGAAATAAAAATTTGATTTGAAAATCAATCGACATGTCACTTGCTAAAGTGTTTTTGTGACACATCGAGAGTGTTAATCATTTCAAAAATTCATCAGCAATCGTCAATTCATAACCTGGAACAAGTTTGATTCTTATAGAATCGCACCATCGTTTCTTTCTAGTTGTCACAAGTTTGATTCATATAGAATCGCACAAGTCACCTACCATGAGCTTGTTTGATGTTAGCATCAAGTGGATTTTCCTTCTTAATAGTGAATAAAATCTACTCGAATGTTCTAGCAAAATCACAGGATAATGCGTAGGGACTTTAATATGTTAACTTGTATTACATTGGTGGTCATAGCAAGCATGATTTGACAAGTGTCCTAATGAGATTTATGGATGATCTCTTTTGGCTCTAGACTCAATAGTGCACTTTGTTTTTAGTGATCGGAGGCTGGAGCAGACTGCCACCTTTTTAATATCAACTAACTCGGAGTGAGAAAGTTGATAGAAATGCGTGTAATCTCCGTGAGAAATGAAACAAGAGTCTGTTGAGAGACCTTGAGTGGCTAGGGAGGGTTGTGCATAGCGTCACTGGGTCCATGACTGTCTTCAATGTCAGACAACAACTTAGTGTTTCTGACAGATTATGTATTGACCCGGTTTCTGCCTAAGTGTATGGAGGGCTTCTTTCTTTTCACCCTTTATCCTTACATTTCTTTTTCATTCTTCAACCCCTTCAATGCTTACCAAGACTTCATAACTAACACCTTGTTGGTTTGTTCCAGTGTTAGCTCCATCTTAGTCGGCATTATTCTCGATTCTCACTTTTTCTCCTTTTGTATCATACCTAAGTACTTCTACACTAACTAGTGGATATCCCTGGGTAGATCCCTCCGGTTCTGGTTGGATCATGGGATTTGATATACCTATGCCTAACCACCTTATAACTCCATAAATTTAAGTACATGGTCGGTCTTTAGGGTATTCCATCACACTTGAAACCAAAATCATTGAAAAGTTCAATCAAAGTGTTTGATATAAATATCAAAAGATTTACACTTTGAGAGTTTTTCATCATCACTAAAAGCTCTTCCTAAACATGTGCATTGTAATCGTAGTACATGCTAAGTGTGGAGTGCATTGAGTCCATTTTATAATCACATGTCAATACAATTTAGATTCAGTTTAATCACATTTTCTCCCCTTATTCAAAATGTTAATCCCTTGATATTTTGGATATCAATTGATTAAACGTTCGGGGACAAAATGTTACATAATTACTATAAGGAACATTTTCATGCTCCCCCTCAAGTTTTGAGGGTATATAAGACTGTACTAAGTATAATGATTTGAAATTTTTTGATTTTACTAAGTAATTCTTGAAAATTTTATACTCGAGCACACCTTATTTTCACCATAAGTCTACACTACATATATACAATTTCGCAAGTGTAAGATATACGAAATGACCTTTGAGATATGAACACACTATGACGAAGTCATATAGTTCTTTGCAGCAGTCTGAGGTCAGTTCTGTAAAGTTTATCGCCAACAAATTTCTCCAAACTCCTCATCATCCTTCTTTCCTTTAGCAGCTTGTTGATGTCCTTGATCATGAAATAGGCTCTTTTCTTTTCTAATGTGCTTTATATTCTCTTCGGCAAGTACTCCATGTCGATATTCTTGGTAATGTCTCTGAGTGAAGAAAGAAGTCTTGTTAACGTGCCATCATTGAACTTGTACAGTTCATCGGAGCGCATCAACCTGTTCCTCTTGAATTCGTCAACATAAATGAATCCTTAAGGGTCTTTGTATGGAGTGTACGAGTGCCTTTTTCTAAGATCTTGTCTTGTAGTATCAGTCTTGGTGACGTTGATCTGTTTTTAATAACTTACAACTCCAAGTTGAAGATCTTTGACTCGTTTTTGAATAACCAGACTTCTGGTAAACATTCTTAGTGCTATTGCAAAGTCAGCAACATCATCCCCTGATAGATTTGTGAGCCGATTCTGAACCACAAGAAGTAACATATCCTTGATATCATTGATCCGAAGTCGTGGAAAGTCACCTTCCTTGAATCTGTATAATGCATTATCAGCTCTTCTCACTACAATCTCTTCCAACAACCCATATCTATGTTTCCTCATTACCTTGACATGAGTGACTGTCAGAACACGTTTTGTAGAATATACATCTCCTCTTGATTATATGCCTCTTTCATATGCATAGAAGGACTTACGTTGTTCTCTCTAATATGAGATGCCCCATAACGCGTATTTATCATAAGCAACTTTAACAGGACTCCATATGTTTGGAACCTTGTCTTCAATGCCTGGTAGATCATACTGAGCGGCCTTTATCTTGGTGGTTGACGTCGTGTATGTCATAGCCGAAACTCCTCCTTGTAGATACTTGAGATCATTGTTGATGAAGTATTCAAATGGTACTCTTTGATGTTTTCCACGCGTGATCAAAAAAAGGGGTTTGGAAAAATCAAATGGGTAGTCACCGCCTTCAGGATTTTCCCAATCAATCTTTTCTAAAAGAGCCTTGTAGCATTCTTCAAAGTCATATTCTAGTTCAACATAATTAGAGCGGGTGCCTTTGAGTAGTCTGAATGCTGGTCCGAGTAGGATTTCTTGAGTTAAATTCTCAATTTTCAGGCCATTCAAGATGTAAGAAGAGAAGCCTATTGGAGTGCTCATTAATTCATCAAAGTCCTTTAACGATTTATCAGTAGGAGTGGAAGCTGCGAGAGTCATCAACCACTTTTGAGGTGGTCCTTCCTGCGTAGTCTTGCCAACATGCCAGTCAAGGTCAGTGGGTTCTTGAGGAGGAGTAGGTTTCTTGAACCAATCACGTCTAGAGGAAGTCTCTTTCCTTGGTTCATCTTCATTATCACCCATGTTCCCTTCTTGATCTTGTGGCATGTCTGAGTTTGCAACCTCGAACACTAGTTCCTCTGATTGAACAGACTTTCCAGAAGATTTCGGTTGAGACTTGGTGCATTTGGAAGAGCCAGACGTTGAATCTTTCTTTTTCGGACCAGTGGTTGGTTCTACATCTTTGCTTAGCTTTCTCTTCTTTAACCCTCGGTCTGATCCAGCGGAAGGGTCTTCATCTTTGTCTTTGTCTTTGCGGCTTCGCTTCAAGGAATACACATCATAAGAGAAGAAGAAATCTTTATCGAGATCGTAAGATTTTTTCAAACTATCATAGCAATCTCGATGTTTGGGAGCTGCCAGATATGATTCACTTTTCTCTATTTTGTTAAGAAGAATCTTCTTTAATTCAAATTCCAATAAGTGTAGAAGCAGCCTTATAAGTAGAATGTGGTTGGGAAGATACCTTTGCTAGAGTAACTTCATCACATGATTCTTTAATCAATGCTTCGATCACAGGTAGAGCGAAGTTAGACATTTCCTTAGGCAGAATCTGAGGCAGTTGATCTTTTACTTGCTCTTTGATTCTAGCCGTGAGTGATTTCGAAAGGAAGTTCATGAATTCTTCTCTGGTTTTTCCCAACCGTGTGTCTAGATGTTCATCAACTAAAGTTGTCACTTGAGTGTGTAGAGGGTCCTTTTTAAGTTTAGCAACTTCTTTTTCCAATGCTGTTATTCTATCGTTGAATCGAAAGACTGATGCGAAGTCAGGAAGTGTTGATAGAGGATTTGTAGTTTCAATTGTCTGTGGTGGAATGGGTGTTGTCAGTATTGGTGGAGGAGTAAAGGTTTGTGATGATTGAGGAATGTTTGTGAGTGCAGGTGATGATTCAGTGATAACAAAAACCGGTATTGTAAGAAGAGTGGGTGCCTGAGTCCTTGAGACTTCATGGTGGACATGAACATCTAGTGGAGAAACAATTTCTGCATCTGTATGAGGAATATCTGAAAAATTTAGGAATTTAGATGCCAAGTTGGATGAACGAGAAGAACTAGTAACAGGAACTTTAGTCTTCTTCATAACAGTAGAAATTGTCACATGAGCATCTTCAACAACTTGTTCTTGAGTAGTCTCTAAATTTTCATTCCCTTGTTGAGCGTCAATCATTTCAGCATCAACACCCTCACCTTGAACAATTTCTTTATCGCCTTTAAACACATCATTATTTTTTTCATCGCTTTTATTCACATCATCACTTTCTGATTCCAGATTATCATCATCTTTATCATCAGTGGGAGATGGAGTATGAACAAACTCATCCTCTTCTTGATCATCATCTTTAGATTCTTCTTCTTGCTCCGAATCAGATACTTGCTCTTCACTTTCATTCTCTTGATCACTGTCTTCATTACTTGAATCTTGATCATTGTTGTTGTCGTCATCATCATTCCCCCAAGACTCAGATTCACTCTCTATAGAGTCATCTTCTGTCACATCGGGAACCCCTGGCTTATCACCAGTTCTTCACTTGTGACAGTAGGTGTGATCTTATCAACACTTGGTGGTTTTTTGGCAACCGTACTAGAACCACTAGGATGTGTCTTGTAAAAGTCCCTTAAGCTCTTCTTTCTTACTTCTTTCATCCGAGCTTCTTCTGTCAAAGCTACTTCAGATAGCAATTCAATTCCTTTCCCACGAGTAACATCCACCTTTTCCTTTTCCTTAGTTATAGACTTTGTTTCCATATGAGCCTCTCTGATGATGACACCTGCTGCTGGCTTAGTTGTAGACTTCTTGGCAGGTCTCTTAACTCGTTTGCCTTTCTTGACATGTTCTTCATCTACATGGACTAGATCATTGTCTTTCTTAGATGGAGAAGCTTTCTTAAATTTTCAAGCCATCTTGGGAGGTACAGCACCTTTAGCATAGCCTAGATAAGTCTTGTACACTTTACTTGCCTTCATCACTGGATTGGTCAAACATTAAGGAAGAATAGCTCCATAGATCTGAGTTGATTCTTTTGCAGAGACAAATCTTAAGGAATTAATCAAATAGTCATCTTTGGAGGTGTGCATTCCAATTTTGTTTCTATAGGAAAGTAACTTTTCTTGAATAAGGAAGTGGTGAATGATAGCTTTAGTGAATCGAGGGTAGTACATCTTTTCTTGCTTTTTGTAGACTCTGTTTTCAAACTAGTAGATGAAGTCTTCCCAAAGTAGTTCCACATAGTCTATGTTTTTCTGATAGAACATACCCCAAAGGATTTGAGCTTTGGAGAGACGAAGCTTGTCAAGACCACTAGTCTTTCCAGAGAAACCCCGATTGATAAGAGCGACAAAAGTTCTCCAGGGTTGATGCATCTGATCGACAACAACATCATTGAGTGAATTGATCTCCTCAGTATAACCGAGTTCTCTTAAGAAAGACACAGTGTCTTCTTCAGAAGAAAGTGGATCAAAGTCTCTACCCGGTTATCTTGGGCAAATCTGAAAGATATCTCTGAAAACTTCGAAAGTAAGTTTGAATCATTTCTTCTTGTCAATCTTGAATCTGTAAAAGGTGTCATGCTTGTATACAGAATTCCAGAACTGGTGCATGTATACTTCAGGGACATCTGCATTGATGAGGAATGCAGGATAGCATGGAGTGAGAGCGATAGCATCCAAAACGACTTGAAATGTGAGTTCTCTTGGTGTTAATCCGCGAGAGATTCTTCCATTGCATTTACCGATATCAAGTCTTTTCTTCTTGGGAACAAGCTCAAGATCAAGCTTGGTTTGTTGAGCAGTGATGGAAGACATGATTCTGCTAAGATTTGTCACATACAGTTCATATACAAACAAATATATATAACAGATAGATAATTTCAACCATGATGCATGATTATTGATGCAGGACAGGATTTACAACAGGGGATAGGCAAACAATTACTAGGCAACAAGTTACTACACATTCACACAATGCAAAGAACTAATACACATGCAAACAGGAGACACACATACTCATATACCACTTTAACCATAGGCCAACTATTGAAATCAAGGCAATTGCTAAAGATTTCTAAGGAAAATTACACCTAAGTTAATCACTAAGTGACAAGATAGGGATTAATTATACTTAGATTTTGTTATTAGATTTGATTACCAAGATAACAATATTAGTTCTACGAGAAAAAATCAAGTATAGTTCGCCTTTATAGAGTGTATAATTCGCCGGTGGTACACACCCATGTATAGTTCGCCTATGTTAAATACCAATGTATAGTTCGCCTGTTATAGTTATGCATGTATAGTTCGCCTATGTAACTGATGAGTGTATAGTTCGCCTATTCAAAAGTGTATAATTCGCCTGAGCAATACAAACGTATAGTTCACTTGTGTTAAGCACTTATGTATAGTTCTCCTGTGTAATCGCGTATAGTTCGCCTGTTTAGATTTTTACACTAACATTTTCCCTTATTCAAGCATCTAAGACCATTTTATCATGAACATATAGCATTAACATATCATTCTTTCATCATTTTAACATAAATTAACCACATAAATCTTGTCTTTTGCTTTATTCGAGCCATAAGAATACGAAAACCCAAGGCAATTAAGATTTAGCATACAACCATGTTTAATAACATTCACATGCACTCAAACAGCCATTATAACAATTCTAAACCCAAACCCACAAACTTTTTCAAGTTTTTACCCATTTTCAATAATTTTGACATCAAGAATCAAATGAAACACATGAATGAGTTATCCCCATTAAAAACTGTTATGGGTATAACAAATAGACCCCTAATAGACCAAAACCCCTCAATCAATTTAACTTTTCATCCACTTTTTAAGGTGTCTCAAGTTAGGTCGTTTTTAGGGTTTTTCACGCATAATTCCAAGGTTTGGTCTGATTATATGGGTATTATATCATTAAAACACGAGTACCTTAAGCTTAAAACGAAGATTGAGCAAATTCTTGAAGGTCTTGAAATTTAACAATGGTGGATTAAGGTTTTGAGAGTTTGTGTGTTCGTGTGGGTGAGAGACGGGGCAAAAGGGGGTGTTATGTTTAAATCTTTTGAGATTTGGCATAAATGCCCCCTGAGGTTTAATAATGTTTTAACTTTTCTATAAAACTATTCCTAAGGCAAACTAAAGTTTCCTAAGTGGCAAAACTAGTCCCTAAGGTTTAGTAATACAAGAAAAAGTCTCACATTTTGCATTAATACCCCTAAAAGATTTAAACATATATCAAATGACACCCTATTGAGTTGACATTTATCAATTCCCCTTTAATTATTCACCCGATACCATTAAAACCTTTTTCGATTGACACCTTATTAATTATGAAGAAGATGATTTTGACAGTTTCTCCCCCTCAAATAATGACCCATTTTCTATTGAAAGAGCTGTAGTCGTTATTTGATGGTTCAAAATTGTCTTAGAAAAATGATGATCTGTTGAATCTGAAAGATGATTATTGTATATTTGAAAATCAACACCTAAGAAAATAATATTTCTTTTTATTTTGACATCCATAAGCGCAATGACACGGTTACCCTTATGGATTATAAAAAGCAGGTTATGATGCTAAGTATCACAAGCATTTGTTTATGGTCATAAAGTAGATCATGCCGCGAATAAATTCGTTAGAGGTCATGTCTCCTTTTGAGGGTAATATGTGCTCTTAAGATGATGATCCGGGTTGCTATCTGAAATAATAGCAAGCCATTTTGGCATGTTTTAAAAGCTATTAGAACTTCTGCTCGAACTTCATTTACAGCCTCATATCATTATTAAATGACATTTTTAATGCCGTAAATGTTATCAATTTTCACAAGACATGCCAGAGATACATAATTTTATATTTTTCTGATTTTTTAATTTTTCTTTTGTTTTTGTAAAATTTTATAAAAGGAAAATATTTTTGGAATTTTTATGTTTTCATATTTACAGGATATGAGTTACCACCATCACTCGTTCGTTTTTCTATGCCAGTCGTTTCTACGTTTTGAGTATGCTTTTCTATACCTAGACTTTTTCGATTAAAAAGTTAAATCTCTCTCGAGGCAAAGGTTTAGTAGACTGTCAAGCCAGTTGGTATTAGGTTTCCGACAAAGTATGTCATGATTCCATTCTCCACTTGCTCCTTTATGAAATGGTAGCGAATATCGATGTGCTTAGCCTTTGAATGTCTGACTATTGTTGCCAGCATAAAGCAATCACACTCTTATTATAGCAAGTACAAAGGGATCTTATTGAATTGAAAACCATAATCTGTTAGTTGTGAACGCATCTATAGGATTTGTGAGCAACATCCAGACAAGGCAATATATTCAGCCTCTGTACTCGATATGGCAGTGCTCTTTTATTTCTTTGACGACCAGCTAACAAGTTTGTGTCCTAAGAACTGAGCACTTCCCGATGTACTACGTTCTTGTTCCGAGACCCCACGTGATGACATCTGCATAAGCTGTGAGTGACATATCGGTATCCTTCGAGTACCATAGACCCATGTTAATGGTTCCGTTAAGGTATCAAAAGATCCGTTTCACCGCTTGTAAGTGCTTTTCGGTAGGCTTAGCCTGATACCGGGCACATAAGCAGACAACATAGTTAAGGTCAGGTCTACTGGCTGTAAGATACATTAAGGATCCAATCATGCCACGGTAAAGTGTAGCATCAACTTGTTTCCCCTGTAGATCTTCATCCAGTTTCTTGTTTTCAATCATGGGTGTGTCGACAGAATCAGTAGAATGCAAACCATATTTTTTAACAATTTCAGAAGCATATTTAGATTGGTTTATAAAGATGCCTCTGGGACTTTGAGATATTTGTAATCCTAAAAAGAATGACATTTGCCCCATCATCGACATCTTGAACTTATTGGTCATCTGATTAGCAAACTCATTACACATGGCAGTATTAGTTGATGCAAATATTATATCGTCAACATAAATTTGTACCAGTAATATGTCGTTTCTAGCATGTCGTGTGAAGAGTGTTGGATCAACTGCACCTTTGGAGAATTGTTAAGAGATAAGGAAGCTTGACAGCATATCATACCATGCACGTAGTGCTTGTTTTAGACCGTAAAGAGCCTTTTTGAGCTTGTACACATGCGATGGGTTGTCCTGATCAACAAATCCTTCTGGTTGAGAAACGTAGACCTCTTCTTTGAGCTCGCCATTCAAGAAAGCCGTTTTGACGTCCATTTGGTAGATTGTCATATTCTTGTGAGCGGCATTTGCTACGAAGATACGAATGGCCTCTATTCTAGCAACTGGTGCAAATGATTCCTCGAAATCGATACCCTCTTCTTGTCTGAATCCTTGAGCAACTAGTCGAGCCTTATTCTTTAGTACCCCACCAGATTCATCTGTTTTGACCTTATAAATCCATTTGAGTTTGATCAAGAAGACTTTATCTGGACACGGCACCAATTCCCAAACTTCAAGTCTTTCAAATTCATGAATTTCTTCTTGCATTGCATCGATCCATGATGGTTCGGTCATTGCTTGTTTAAAGTTCTTAGGTTCTACTGAATTTAGGAAGGCATCAAAATAACACCACATGACATTAGTTTCAAGTTGCTTCCTTGTAGATACAGAGCAAGAAGGATCACCGATCACGTTTGCTATAGGATGATCCTTAGTCCATCTACCAAGGTGTTCAAATTGAGTGTAGATTTGTCTTACAATAGATAATGATCCTTGAGAAGTTGAGTCTTCCTGGGGAGATTCATTAAGTAGATCATCATGAAATGTTGGTGTTTTTGGTGATTCTTCAAAACCTTGAGAAATGATTAGAGAATGTTCTTGTTCTTGTGATGAGTGAATACTTGTTGATGGAGCATCTTGGTCAATGGAATTTGACACACGAGAATCAGCTAATACTTCAGCTCTTAGAGCAGCAACTTCTTGAACTGGAGAAACAGCAATTGTTGGAGGATTATAGTATTCATCGAACATTGGTTGAAACAAACGATCCCAATCATTTTTGTTTGGTGGAATACAAGGTTGTTGAGAAACAGGTTTTGAAACGAGTCCTGTACTGGATGTAACAGGAGTCATATAATGTAGCTCAGGTCCTGAACTAAATTGTTCAGAAGCCATTGATGTTAGTTCATCGAACGTTACATGAATTGTTTCAGAAATTATCCGGGTCCTTCTGTTGTAGATTCTGAACGCTTTCTTTGCAGGCGCGTAACCAACGAAAAATCCCAATGTCTGCTTTTGCATCAAATTTACCCAGATCCTCATGGTCATTGGCAGGATAACAAAGTGAACCAAAGACATGAAGTAATGATAAGTCCGGTTTCTTGTCTTGCATAAGCTCGTATAGAGTTTTGTTGTATCGGTGACGAATCAAAGAACAGTTTTGGGTGTAACAAG
>BQNB010151524.1:0-15888 GCA_026074375.1 Tanacetum coccineum | reverse complement strand
AAGTTTCTTTCAAAATACTTTCCATATTCTAGAACGTTGCAACTTAGGAAAGACATTCTTAATTTCCAGCAATTGCCTACCGAATCCGTATTTGAAGCTTAGGAAATATTTAAATCTTGTTTGCGGAAATGTCCCGACCATAGAATTTTGCTCTTTAATAAATTCGTTACTTTTTACAATGTAAATACGATGATTGACCAAGAAAGACTTATGGTGGCTGTCGGCAGTAATTTCATGCGGAAGACTCCTCAAGAAGCTTATGATTTAATCGAGAATATGACACAAAATCATTTTCAGTGGGACGCCGAAGTGTATTATAACACTACCACTGATATGAGTGCTCATTATTCTGAGACTACTTTCGCTTCGAGAGAACAAGTTGAGGTCCTTAGAAAGCAAACTGGATACACAATTCAAAGTGTTTCAACATAATCCAGGACCAGGTCATCCTAACACCTTTTACTATTCAGACTCCGATGAAAGTGATGATGATGAACCTTCTGAGATGATTGAAGATCAAAAATCGATTCACCATTTGAGTGGCAGTCCCACTCTTTCTTCTGACCTTGTGGTCGCGTCTCTCTCTCCTTCTCTCACTCCTACCGGGGATATTGATTCTATCTTGGAGGAGACCGACACACTTCTTCCTCATCATGATTCGACTTCACTGGAAGTCGATGATGATATATTCGATCCGGAGGGAGATATCCATCTTCTTGAAAGATTATTAAATCTTGATTCTACTAAAGATCTCCCTCCTCCTCATGAGCTTAATAATGAAATCTTTGATCTTGAAGGAGATATCCTTATTCTTGAAAATTTATTAAAAGATGATCCTTCAGAAGCAAAGAACTAAAAGATCAATTCGCTTATTGTTGATCCCACTCTAGATAGATCTTTACTGCCTGTTAAGGATGGTGATTAACCTATGTAATCACAAGCTAATCACAAGAGAGACTCTTGCTAAACAAAGCTAATGTCTATGCGGAAATTAGACAAAGCCTATAAGAAGAACAAGACTATTAAACTAAAAGATCCTTTTATGGATTTCAATTAATTAACAAGGAGAATTGTGTTTTTTAGATTTGTTCCCCTTCTATGGCCGTGGGTTGGGTTTCTTATATACTACTGAAACCCTAACCGCCTGTTACACAAAACGCGTCAAAGAGATATGCACTATCATTTCCTAAGATAGCTCAAGCATATCCTTATCACTAACTAACTATACTACTAACCCGGACCAAATATAATACTACCAGGACTAACTATTGTTCTACCAGCAGGAACCATATTTGGTCTGCCAGCACTAACTATGAAGTTATCCTTACCAGTAGGAACTACATACCTACCAGTAGGAACTTATACTCTACCAGTAGGAACTACATACCTACTAGTAGTAACTAACTATTACAATATTCCTAACAATCCTCCCCTAAACTTGAATTTGACGTAGTTAACTTCAAGTTTCTAGATAGATCTTTCAGTGGACTCTTGAGGATTGAACACTCATCAAAAACATAGCGCTTCTCGGGAAGGCAACCCGTTTGTCTTTTGTTCTTTCTATTTTTCTTAATAAATGAGTGTGTGATTTTTAAGACCAAGTAGTGGGGGCTTGCTTCTTTCTATGTTCTGTGGTACCGTTTTTGCATGATTCCTTAAGATCGTGAAGACCCGTGCTTGTTTTCAATCCTCCAATCATCCGGTCTTCGATCTTCTGCTTATTGGAATCTTTGATCCTGATCATTTATATATGTATTGTTACCCCTTTCACACTTAGAATTTTTTGCATTTGCCTTTTTCATTCCTAAGTGTGGGGGTAAAACCTGACATTTTTGAACATTGAGGCCAATGTTCCATTCTAAGTGTGGGGGGGATTTCTGCTGAAATATGATCTTACATGTGCCTGTCTGTGTTCCCGCGCAACCCCGTTTTGACCAAAATTTATAAAATTTTATTGTTTTATTAGCTTAAAAAAATTAAAAATTAAAAAATAAAATATATTTATATATATATATATATATATATATAAATGATGAAAATATAATTTCTTTTTCAAAAATTATTTTAATACATTTAGGTTTTATAAATTTGCATTTTGAGTTTTTAAAGTTTTAATTTGTCGCTTTTAGTTAATTAGTTAGTTTAATTTAGTTATTTATGGAGGGGACATCCCTGCTATGGATGTCCCGAATCTCCATTTGCCCCCCAAGGACAACTAAATTCGGAGGCGAGTCAAGCTAGCGACTCATTAATAAACAAGCGCTTCTCGGGAGGCAACCCGTGTATGTTCTTCTTTCTATTTTCTTAATGAATAAGTGTGTGATTATATAGCCCTAGTGTGGGGGTGCGCTTCTTTCTTTGGTTTATGGTACTGTTTTTGTAGGATTCCTTAAGATCGTGAAGACCCGTGCTTGTTTTCAATCCTCCAATCATCTGGTCTTAGATCTTTTGCTTATTTTGGAATCATCAATCCTGATCATGTATATTAATTATGTTTTCCCTTTCACACTTGGAATTACTAGAATTTGCCTTTTTCGTTGATAAATGTGGGGGTAAAACTCGATATTTTTGAATATTGAGGCCAATGTTCGGTTCTAAGTGTTCTGTCGAAATGTGATCGTACCTGTGCCTATATGTGTTCCCACGCAACCCCGTTTTTGACCAAAATTTTAAAATTTTATTGTTCATTAGCTAAAAAAAATTAATGATGATGAAAATATAAAAATGTTAGTAATAAGTAGGCCCGTAGAACTTGGTAGCTTTTGACTAGATCGAGTTTTAAACTCTAGCTTTCCCCTTAGCTTTCGAGACTTAGCGTTTGCTTAACTTTAAAATTTTGCAAAGAACGAAAAATGATAGAGTTGAATATAAGTTAGATGCTAAGCGTGGAGTAGTTGGATCTCTTTAGAGCTCATAGAGGTTAATTGTGGCTTTTTGCTCCCATCGGCTTAATAAACGTTATATAATTGTGAATAAATAAAGTTACTTTAGGTTTTTGCGATTCTTAGTTTAAATCACTTCGTAGAGATTCCTTCTGGTGAAAGTAAGGTACACATCGAGGTTTTGTCAATGTTGTGGGGAAATAGACTCCTGGACCATGGTCGGCTCGCATACCGATGTGGCAGTTGTTAAAAGACCACAAGTTTTGAAATTTGGCTATAATAATAATAATAATTATGTAATAAACCGAAGCCGAAATAAGACTTCTGGATCATGGTCGGCTCGCATACCGATGTGACAGTCGTTTAAAGGGTGGAGGAAAGAATAATAATAAAAACTGTGGGCTGATAAAAGTTTGCTGCATCTTGCCGGCTCACAACCGATGTTGCAGCCTTCAAAATAAGGCACATAGTTATAATAATCCGAGACTGATAAAAGTTTGCTGCATCTTGCCGGCTCACAACCGATGTTGCAGCCTTCTAAAGGACCGAGGTTTAATAATGTTGCAATAAGAATAAGTATAAAGCCAAATTTTGACTCCGGGGTTATCTAAGGATAACCCCTAAATCATGCGAATTTAGAACCTTAATCTGGACCTTATTCTCACCATATCGTCTCTTTAGGAAAGGATTTCAAACTAATTATGGTCTAAACCGGGCACCTTTATGATAATAAAGACATAATTTATTTGTCACCAATAATAATAAAATCCTTAGAGGAAATTAGGAATAGCGAAAAGTAGCTATGCGTACACAATTAGCATTTATGAGTAGTGTTAGCATATAATCTTATATTTGACTGTGATTTTGTTTTAAGCTTAGTTTGGAGATTGTGAAAAGTCGAGGATGATGAACTCCCGTTCTTTGAGCCTTTTAAGTAAATTGTACCTTAGTTTTTATTTATTATTAAATAAGTGGTTAAAACGGGGGTGCTTGCGAAATAAATGATTTTTGAACCCTCTTAATGGACCTTTTCTGTTCTTATTTGATGGTGAGGGGTCATAAGTTAAAGGGGGATAAAATTATTTATTTTCGGGTTTGTTTTATTAACATTGCGTGTGGGACCAGCAATGGCTTAGTGTGGGGGAGTTTGATGTGTGCTAAAACACACATCCTTTTTACCCCGTAAAACACTATTAATCGGACTAAAAATGCTAAAATATGCTTAATTATATTGCAAATATGTTTGTTTGGTATTTTTATGTCTTGCAGGTAAAAATGACTGAAAACGGAGCAAAAACGGGTTCGTCGCGATCAAGAGTACCTATTATTCAAAATCAAGACAAAGTCGTGAAAAGTCCCTGAGCATGCCATTGGAAAGAACACGAGAAAACGAGTCTAACGGTGCCCTCGGATCTTATTGGGCCAGCCCGTATCCCATTTTATGAGCCGGGCCAGCTCAAGCCCATACTAAAGCCCAAAATCAAAATTAATGAATTAAAATGTGGAGTGACGTCAGGTGACGTCATTGTCACATGCACGTTAAATAATTCATAGCTGGTCACGTGCCAACGCACTTATAATGGGTGAGCAAATGAAATTCGGACACGTGGAAAGGAAATAATACAACTCAAAATTTGCATTTCAAACACAATTTACAAATGATCAAATGGATGGAAGTGACGCGTATGAATGAAGCAAAGATAAAGGCCACATGTCACAAGCTCACCGGCTGGATTTCTTTATTTTTCGAGGCTATCCGAGGTCACACACTCCTAGCCCAATGATTGGTTGATAATTCCCTAATGATTGGAGGGAATTTACAATTTCACCCCCCTTGGCCCCTATAAAATCCACTCGCCACCCCTCTATTTTGGTCATTAGGAAATTTATTTTTTAAGTTTTCACTTTAGTTTCTTAGCTTATCAATGTTTAAATCTTAGCTTATTTCGAATTTCTGCTTATTGTATCTCGTTTGAATGTTCAGTTTATCAAATTATTGTATCACAAATGGTTTGAGCTTAATGGAAAATAGTGGTTTGCTTATTTTTATTTCTTATTCGTTCGTTTACTCTCTTTGTATGTTAGCTTATTAAGTAAGCTGTCGTCTCGTGCTTATTTACTCAGCTTATTATTCTCAAAAGTCCTTAAAAGCTTAAAGAACGACTCCTATAAGCTTTCCTATGCTCATTCGATTCATTCTCACATGTTTTTAAGAACTTTTCGAAAAATAAGCTTAAATAAGCTTGGATATAGCTTATTGTTGTGCTTATATTGTCTTTGTGTTATTAGAAGCTTTTATTTTCTAATAAGATAAGCTTCTAAATAGCTTATTTGGTTTAACGTGAGCTTATATTGCTAATTCAAATTTTCGTGAGCTTATTTTCTAAATCGTGTTTAGATTTAAGTCGTTAAGTGCTTATAGCTTATTTTAATCCTTTCCTACTGTTTTTCATTTGCTTATTGATAAGGATGAGTGCTATTTCGTTTGCGTATTAGCTTATTAAATAGTTTTGGTTAGATCTCGTTTTTAGCTTAAATCGTGTTAGCTTATTGTCGTGATTGTGAGTTTTGCTAGTTCTTAGTGCTTATTTAGTTATTAAAATTGCTCATCTAGTATTCATGGTGATTCTGGCTTATTGAGATTGCTTATTTGTACGTGCTTGATACTTATTAATCTCATTTTAGATATGCTAGTGCTTAATTGGTTGTAGTTTGTTAAATTCCAATTGCTTACTTGTTGCTTTTAGTTGTTCGGTTAGGTGAAATCGTGGCCTATTTCTGAGTTGGAGCTTATTTGTGTGTTAGCTTATTCCTGTGAGCTTATCGAATATTCCTAGCTTATTTGTTTAGCTGCTTATTCGTGTGGTTTGTAGAAATTTAGAAGAGTGCATTTGATTTGTTAGAAGCAAATTGGGCTTGTGTTTGGGCCTCGTTGTGTTTGGATTTTTGGACTTAGCTAGATCTTGGGCTTCGTTTGAATTATGATTGGATCT
This sequence comes from Tanacetum coccineum, assembly GCA_026074375.1. Lineage (NCBI taxonomy): Eukaryota > Viridiplantae > Streptophyta > Magnoliopsida > Asterales > Asteraceae > Tanacetum > Tanacetum coccineum. The sequence goes on along the minus strand of BQNB010151524.1, from coordinate 10,013 downwards.
GGGTTATTATTTCGATTTAGGCTTGTATGAATAAGTTGCAAATTATATAATGATTATGTTAATTAGTTTTATTTTGTTATTTGGTTGCCTTCTTCGGTTACCGTGTTACTCATGAGGCGTGGAGCTTAAGGGTTTATTTAGCTAGATCGAATTTGATTATTTGTTTTAGCTAAATAAATCGGGTGGTATTCGTTTATTTGCGGCTCTTCAATTCGGTTCCATTTTCTATCCTTTTTTAATTAATTAGTATAGTTTATTTTAAAATGTTTAGCTTTGTTTGTTTGATCATTATGAGTAGCAAGTAGTTTATTTTATGCTTGTTAAGTAAATTGGCGTTCTTCGTTTAATTGCTTGTTATTTGCTATCTAGTTTTTATATAGTTTATTAAATTTTTAGTTTAAAACCATAACCAAAACTTATCGATATTCAAGCATCAAACAAAATTCTCGTGAATTTCAAATTCATCTCTCGTTGTGACACGACATCCGGAGGATCAATTATTACTTTTCCTAAAGTAATTTTTATCCGACGTGATTACTTATATTATATTACTCGATTAGTCTTTCGGGACGAATCAGTTTTTGACTCTGCTGCCGGGGAGAGGTGTACGATTTTCACGTGGTGTTTGAAGTTAGTGCCTTGAAGATCCTTTCTTCGGAATGTTTATTTTCGTACTTATTAAAAATATAAAAATTCAAAAATATTTTTCTTCTTATTTTATTTTTATTTTTCCTTTTCTTTTATAAATATTAAAAATACCAAAAATATTTTTATTTTTATTTTTATTATCTTTATAAAAATCTAAAAAAATATTTTTCATTATCCTCTCAAGTGTTTAGTTCTTATCTCTTTCTCTTCTCATATTGTTTAATTCTTCACGATGTTCTTTTTTTCCTCTCATTCCCATGATCCTCGGACCATGGAGGATTTTTATCGTCCGTCACTTATCGGTAGAGGTGGACCGATCGTTCTGACAACCGTTCCGGGAACCAATTTTGTATTGAAAAGTCATATGGTTCAGCTGCTTCGACAGAATTGTCAATTCCATGGATTTGAAGGTGAAGATGCAAACGATCATTTAACCAAATATTTATCTATCACCCAATTCATTAAGCAAAATGGAGTTTCTCAAGACATCATCAATCTAAATCTTTTTCCATTCTCTTTAACCCACGAAGCTGAATCTTGGTTTTATACTCTTAAAACTCATTCTATTCATACTTGGGAAGAGATGGTTTCCAAGTTTCTTTCAAAATACTTTCCATATTCTAGAACGTTGCAACTTAGGAAAGAAATTCTTAATTTCCGGCAATTGCCTACTGAATCAGTATTTGAAGCTTGGGAAAGATTTATATATTGTTTGCGAAAATGTCCCGACCATAGAATTTTGCTTCTTAATCAAATCCTTACTTTTTATAATGGAATTACGATGATTGACCAAGAAAGACTTATGGTGACTGTCGGCGGTAATTTCATGCAGAAGACTCCTCAAGAAGCTTATGATTTAATCGAGAATATGACACAACATCATTTTCAGTGGGACGCCGAATTGTATTATAACACTACCACTGATATAAGTGCTCATTATTCTGAGACTACTTTCGCTTCGAGATAACGAGTTGAGGTCCTTGGAAAGCAAAATGGATACACAGTTCAAAGTGTTCAACATAATCCAGGACCATATCATCCTAACACCTTTTAGTATTCAGACTCCGATGAAAGTGATGATGAGGAACCTTATGAGATGATTGAAGATCAGAAATCGATTCTTCATTTGTGTGGCAGTCCCACTCTTTCTTCTGACCCTGTGGTCGCGTCTCTCTCTCCTTCTCTCACTCCCACCGGGGATAGTGATGTTATCTTGGAGGAGACCGACACACTTCTTCCTCATCATGATTCGACTTCACCGAAATTCGATGATGATATATTCGATTCGGAGGGAGATATTCGTCTTCTTGAAAGATTATTACATCTTGATTCTACTAAAGATCTCCCTCCTAGTCACGAGCTTAATAATGAAATCTTTAATCCTGAAGGAGATATCCTTATTCTTGAAAACTTATTAAAGGATGATCCTTCAGAAGCAAAGAACTCAGAGATCGATTCGCTTATTAAGGGACCATCAGATACCTTTTTAATTGGGGACAAGGATATCAAATTAAATCCTCCTATGGATGTTGATAACCTTGTTCCAATCCCAAGGGTATCCGAGAAACCCTTAGATTCTCTTGATCCGATTTTAGAAACTTCCAAAACGATTATCACTGATCCTTTGTTTGATTTCAATTATGAATTTACTTTAAATTCAGACAATCCTATCTTGGATATTCAGAACAAGGAGAGTGATGAGTCTGAAACGGAGACCATAATAGATGAGGTGCAAATTAATAGTACACAAAGTACCGCACAAATCCCACCTCCGTACAAAAAGTTAAATTTTGATTTAACCATGCCTAAACCAATCCTTACATTCCTACATTTTCATTATGGCATTTTTGGTTCTCATCGTGTTTTGACATACTTGGCCCGAGACTACTATTTTCTTTATCATACAATTTTGGCCTCGTCTTTTCTAAGGAATACCTCAAATTTCTATCATTAAATATATTCCTGCTAGGAGACGAAAATGAAGTATTTGATCCTGGAATTATCGTTATTTACGTCGAATCAGAAGTTTGAAAGAGTTCCACCGAAGATATTTCTGCCCTTTTTGCTTTAATGAATTTAATTTTGGGCGAGTCAAGCTAGCGACTCAATAAAAAACAAGCGCTTCTCGAGAGGCAACCCGTGTCTTTTCTTATTTCTATTTTCTTAATAAATAAGTGTGTGTGATTTTATAGCCTAAGTGTAGAGGCGTGCTTCTTTCTATGGTATGTGGTTCCGTTTTTGCAGGATTCCTTAGACCGTGAAGACCCGTGCTTGTTTTTAATCATCCAATCGCCCGGTCTTCGATCTTTGGTTTATTTTGGAATCCTCATTCCTAATCATGTATATATACTGTGTTTCCCCTTTCACACTTAGAATTTTTTGCATTTGCCTTTTTCGTTCTTAAATGTGGGGGTAAAACCTGATGCTTGTGAACATTGAGGCCAATGTTCCATTCTAAGTGTGGGGGAGATTTCTATCGAAATGTGATCATTAATGTGGGTCTTGTACGCCTATATGGTTCCAGCAACCGTGTTTTGACCAATAATTTTTAAAATTTTGTTTTGATTTATTATATTACTATCTATATTATATTTATATATATATAGTATATATTTATATATATATTATATTATATATATGATATATATATATTCTATATTTTAACAAAAAATGATGGAATATAATTAATATAGGATATATTGTAGGCCCGTAGAACTAAAGATATTTTGACTTGACCGAGTGTTTCACTCTAGCTTTCGAGACTAAGCGTTTGCCTAACTTTAAAATTTTTGCAAAGAACGAAAAATGATAGAGTTAAATATAAGTTAGATGCTAAGCGTGGAGTAGTTAGATCTCTTTAGAGCTCATAGAGGTTAATTGTGGCTTTTTGCTCCCACCAGCTTTTATATTAAATTTTATATATATGTTAAATAAATTTTGTTGCTTGGGTTTTTGCGGATTCTTAGTTTTGATCCCTTCGTGTGATTAATCTATGGTGGTAATTAGGTTACACATCGAGGTTGTTTCAGTGTTGGGGGGAAGATAGTGCTACTCGATTCTTGTAGGTCGCACGTGTACGGTTGGGGGGGGTGGGGGGGAGGAGGTGAGGTGGGGGGAGGGGGTGGGGGTGGGGATGTGTTGGAGGGGGGGGGGGGGGGGGTGGGGGGGGGGTGGGGGGGTGGGTGGGACACGCGTGGGTGGGTGGGGTGGAAGGGGGGGGGTGGGGGGGGTCGCGGGTGTGGGGGTGTTGGTAGAGTGGGGAGGCGATGGGGGGGAGGGGGGGGATCTGTGTGGGTGGGGGGGGGGGGAGGGGGGAGGGGTGGGCGGGTCGTGGGGGGATTAGCGGGGGTAGGGAAGGCGGGTCTCGGGAGGATGGGGGTGGGAGAGGGGGTGGGGTGGGACGTAGAGTGGGGGGTGGGAGGGGGGGGGGTGGGGGGGGGGAGGGAGGGTGGGGGGGTAGGGGCGGGGCGAAGGTAGGTGGTGGGGGAGGGGGTGGGGGGGTGGTGTGGCGGGGGGGGGGGGGGGGGGAGGGGGGCGTGGGAGGTCAGGGGGGGGGGAGGGGGGCGGGGGATGGGCGGGCGGGAGGTGGTTGGTGTGGGGGGTAGGGGACGTTGGGGGGAGTGGGGGGGTTCTAGGGGAGGTGGAACGTAGTGGTGGATGGTGGTCGCGGGAGGTGTTCTGTTTTTTTTTTTTTTTGTTTTTATTATTTTTGATTTGTTTTTTTGTTTTTTTTGTTTTCGTTGTTTTTTTTTTTGTTTTTTTTTTTTTTTTTTGTTTTTTGTTTTTTTGTTTTTTTTTTTTTTTTTTTTTGTGTTTTTTTGTGTTGTTTTTTTTGTTTTATTTTATCGTTGTCTAGGTAGTTAATAAGACCACAAGACTTGATGTCTAGGTAGTTAAAAGACCACAAGACTTGAAATTTGGCTATAATAATAATAATAAAATAAACCGAAGCCGAAATAAGACTTCTGGATCATGGTCGGATCGTATACCGATGTGACAGTCGTTTAAAGGGTGGAGGTAATAATAATAATAAAAACTGTAGGCTGATAAAAGTAAACTGTCTCTATTCGGTTCGCTGCCTATGTGGCAGTCTTCAAAAGATGTCCCATAGTAAGAATAATAAATCTGAGACTGATAAAAGTTTGCTGCATCTGGTCGGTTCGCTCCCGATGTTGCAGCCTTCAAAAAGGTCGAGGATCTCCTGGTCGAAATAAGACTCCTAGACCATGGTCGGCTCGCATACCGATGTGGCAGTTGTTTAAAGGACCGAGGGGTTTAATAATGTTACAATAATAATAATAAAGCCAAATTTTGACTTTAGGGTTATCTAAATAAAGCCTCCGTCTCTGGACTCGTAGTTGAGATGTTTCGGATGAAATAAAAAGGATAACCCCTAAATAATGCAAATTTAGAACCTTAATGTGGACCTTATTATCACCATATCGTCTCTTTAGGAAACGATTTCAAACTAATTATGGTCTTAACCGGGTTTACTTTATATTAATAAGGACATAATTTATTTGTCATTAATAGTAATAATAATAATAATAATAATAATAAAACCCTTAGAGGATTTAGGAATAAGGGATCAAAAAGTAGCTATGCGTACACAATTAGCATTTATGAGTAGTGTTAGCATCTAATCTTATATTTGGCTGTGATTTCATTTTAAGCTTAGTTTGGGGAATGCGAAAAGTCAAGGATGACGATCTCCCGTTCTTAAAGCCTTTTAAATAATTTTATTTAATTTTTATCTTTGATTTTATTTATTAATGAATATGTGGTTAAAACGGAGGCGCTTTAGAAATAAATGGTTTTTGAACCCTTTAGTGGACCGATTATGTTCTTGTTTGATGTGAGGGGTCATAAGTTAAAGGGGGGTTTAAGTTATTTATTTCCAGGCGTGTTTTATAAACATTGCGTGTGAGACCAGCAATTGCTTAGTGTGGGGGAGTTTGATGTGTGCTAAAACACACATCCTTTTTACCCCGTAAAACACTATTAATCGGACTAAAAAATGCTAAAATATGGATAATTATCATGCAAATATGTTTGTTTGGTGTTTTTATGTCTTGTAGGAAAGAAGGATTGAAAACGGAACAAAAACGGGAATTATCGGGCTTGATTTAATCAAGTTTAATTATTATTTAAAGTCAAGACAAAGCCGGAAAAATTCCCCGAGCATGCCATTAAAAAGAGCACGGAATTACGAGTCCGACGATGCTTTCATTTCTTATTGGGCTGGCCCGACGCTATTTATATGGGTCAGACCGACCCATACATATTAATGCCAAACTAATACATGTGAAACCCAAGTCCAAACTCAGCCCATGAAATTAAAGAACTCATAAGTCTCGGCCTAGTTTGAAGATCGGCCCAACACAGAATGATGAATTTACACTTGGTCCAAGTCAAAGTAATGTAATCACAAATGAGTTACTGTTGTGGAATTGTAGGCAAGTGAAATGCAATCTCCCTAAATAATTCAACATAGGCGCGTGAGCCCTCACTCTCACCCCCACTATATTTTTTTAACCTTTCAGCAGCCTACACGTGGCGGTGTTTGTTACAATTTCATCTCAAATATTAGTTGGTTGCAAGTATGCGTATGATAAACGCATTTTATAAGGACACATGGAGCAATTTAGTTGGTGGATCAAAGAATGTCCTAGGATGAATTTTAGTGCCAATCATTGGCGGTTCATGTTGTTTCGTGGAAATTTCCTATAACACACTCTACTTGCATCAATTACTAAAATACCCCCGTTCCATGTATTATAATTGGATGCATCGCTGGATGGACAAAATTACCCTCACACCTTTTCTTGCTATATAATGTTCACGCAGGATTCATTTTCGGGGGTGTTAAAATTTTTATTTTTTTGTAATTTTACTTTCAAATTTAGTGTAGATTTTAGCTTATTTAGTTTTTGCTTATTTCAACTTTTGTAAAATCTTTTCAAGCTTATTCTAGCTTATTGTAAAAATCATTTTGAGCTTATTAATGAAGATGTTTGAGGTTGGTTAATTATTGTCTTTGCTTATTTCTTTCTCTTTCTTTTCTTTAGCTTATTCAATAAGCTCATTTGAGCTTATTATTTCTCATAGCTTATTTTCTATTTCAAATAAGTTATCCTTTAGCTTATTTGATTGAATCTAAGCTTATATATCTAAATAAGCTTTTGCTTATTTCATCTCTTTTCTTTTCTTTTTCCAAATTGCTTAATATTTGATTAAGCTTATTTTGAGATCAAAAAGGAAATCGTGAGTGCTTAATCCTCGGCTTATTCATTAAGCTTTGTGTTTCCTAGATCTTGGTGGGCTTAATCTTAAGTTTTAAATAGTTTAATTAATTAAAAATTTCCGTTTGCTTATTTTTCTTTCTTAAATTTTGGTTTGCTTATTTTATAAGCTTATTTTCTATTTGAGCTTATTTGACACTTAATAAGGAGGCGACGAGTGGTTGTGTACACTCGGCTTATTTATAAATCTTAGTCCTCCTTTAGATCGAATAGCTTATTAGCTTTTAGCTTATTTTTCGATTTAGCTTAATCCTTTTAGTAGCTTAATCCAGTTGCTTATTTTATAGATCTATTCCTTAATATTACTCGTCTCTCGTTCACTTTAACAAGTTGAACACCTTAGTTTCGACTGAAATTATATCTATAGTTTATAGTTTAGCTTATTGTCTTTTAATATTAATAGCTTATTGAATTGTTTAACCTTTTCTTGTCTTATTGTTGATGAAAACTTGTTCAACCTATTTGGCGAGGAGCTTAAGGTTCTTATAAACTACTTTCGCTATTAAAGTTCCAAGCTTTTTAAGTTTTTACCTAGCTTATTAATTAATAAAGCTCAAAACTTTATTAATTAATTAGTGAAATTAAAACTAATAAAGTCTTAAACTTTAAAAGTTTAATCAAGTTTATAAGAGCGGGTGGTTTAATATTCGATTTGGTTTATCATTCGGTTTCATCTCTTTACTCTTTTCATTACTAGTAGTTTAGAATTAGTTTTCTTAAAATGATTATGTTTGCTTATTTGTTGATAAATATGCTTAGTGAGTAGATTTTCTCATATGCTTGTTAAGTGTTAAATTGCTTAGTGAATTAAGTGTGATTAATAAAAAAGGGAAAATATTGATTAGTGATTTTTATATTACTTAATAAGAGTTGTTTTCAATATAAGCTAACGTTGTGAGAAGATAATTTGTTAGAAAGATATTGGTTCATCAATAGGGACTTAATTGTATGTTTAATTCACACTTACGGATCTTATCATTACACTTAGCAAGCCTATCTTTTATAAAATATCGTTCTTCGTTTAATTGCTTGTTATTTGCTATCTAGTTTTTTATATAGTTTATTTTTATTAAATTTTTAGTTTAAAACCAAAAACAAAAATATTCGATATTCAAGCATCAAACATAATGCTTTCGTGAATTTCAAATTCAACTCTCGTCGGGATACAACATCCGGGAGATAAAATATTGTTTGTCCTCAAGCAATTTTTATATCTATTCGGGATACTCTCTATATTGTTACTATTTGGTATTATATATTATATATATATATATTATATCGAATCTGTCCAACGAACCTAGACACCTCCTAGAACCTTCCTTATGACTAGCTAGCTAGTTAAGACACCATAGGAGTTTTGTCTAGTCGGTTTTGGTCCAAACGGTTTACTTTAGAAACATAAGCGTGAAGTTTAAACGCACTCTAAGTGTTTAACGTGTGTGCCCCCAATAGGCTCAAACATTTCTAGTTGTATTTAGCTAATCCAACTACCATATAATCCAACAGGATATCCTCAGCCATTCAGTAATCCATACGTGTTTCTCAAGGTCAACATTACCCTCTTTTTTATTTCATGTTTTCTTTGTAGCAAGTATTTTTATTTTAATATTTTCATTGCATCACGTACATATTCACTTGTCCTTATATAATATTTATTCTTTTCACGGTATAACGACAAATTTGACTTGTCCTTATACAATATTTATTCTAGTATATTGAGACGTGGTGCATAACTTAGAAATATTATTACTCCAACATTACTTTATATATTATATTTTATTCAAGTTAATATTTTTTTATTAAAGTGTATATTTTGTTGGGTACAAAACTAGGCACAAGGTTAAATTGGTCATTTCAATAAATTCATATTACTCATTCAGATGAATTATCAAACAATCATTTTCATTCAGAATGAGGTTCACTCAGCATCTTGGAATCATTCAGCAGCTTTGATTCATTCAGCGCTAAATCATATTTTTTATCAAACAGCCCTTTATTTGTGTATGAGTTGTGTCTTTGGTGGTATGAAGGCCTTGGTTATTGTAAGAAGGTTTTTGGTTAAATGAGGATGCAAGCTTCATTTTTGGTGTTTGTAAGCGTGTTTTGTTGTTGGTATGAACTTTTGAATAATCGAGACCATTCTGTGAAACCGGTTTATGGTTTCATCATTTGCAACAAGTTCAAGGAATTATGGGTTTTTAACAGATATTTTTTCAAATTTCCAAAAATCATCACACTCTCGTGGGTCTAACGTACCGGAGCTGCACATCTTTGGTTTTTTGTTTTTTCTTTCTTTCATAAATGTGATCGGTTTGGTTAGACTTGTTGAAGCGGTTTACAGAATATTTGAACATCCAAGACCTGCCTTATCTTGTGATAATTTTTGTGACTTAACATATCATCTAAAATGACACTAACATATCATCTAAAATGACATTGTTAATTCTAAACTTAAACAACTCAATGCTTTTTCTTAAAGCTTAGATACACCACCATACAAAGAGTCAACCTGGAGTGCAAGTTTTTCACGACTTGAATATGGCTCAACCGCCTCTTTGGCTTTTGAAACTTTCTTTGCCTCAAGTTCAAATCTATTGATTGTTTTGATTAATTCAATCTGTTCACTTTCAATAAACCGTTTTTCATTTGATTCTTTTAACAAAATGTTTGTTGAGTTTTATAAGTTTCACGCTGTATCGGTTGTCAAAACTTCCTATAGTTCTAGCTTTGCTTTCCTAATTCTACCATCTTGTAGCTAACATACTAGTCTTACTCCCATCTCTGCCACCACCGTATGGTACAAATTCTTTTTGTTATGGGGAAATCTACAAAGGTACTATCATTTGTTTGTGAAAAGGTTGATTTCATTGATTGAGATTGAGGTACATTTATACACTCAAGGAGCTACACAATTATTGGAGATTAGACGGCTTGTAGTTACAACATGTAACACCCCCAAAATGGGTCGCAGCGGAATAAGGATCCGGGGCGTGTTACTTCAAGATCAACAGCACAAGATATATATAAGAACGACACAAAAGTCGTTTAGATTGATACATTGGA
>BQNB010151523.1:0-15888 GCA_026074375.1 Tanacetum coccineum | reverse complement strand
CTCAACCATTGTTATTTTGGATTCATCCAAGGTAACAAACACTTTACAACATAAAGAATCGATCAAGGCGTGGGATCAACACTTGCGTTACTTGTGGTGGTGCCCATTCTTGGTATAATTATTTGGCTACCTATAACAATCATGCTAGTGTTTGTGCAACCACAGGAACTTACAATCAAGTTAACCCTCCGAACTGTGTTAGCAATCAAATGGCACCACCAGGTTTTGCTCCGATGCAAAACAATGGTCAAAATAGGTTTAATCAGAATCAAGTTCAAGGGAATAATTTTAATCGGGGAAATAATTTTCATGTTAATCAAGGTTTTCAAGCTCAAAATAATCATGCTCCAAATTTTCAAAACCAAGGATTTCAAAACCAACCTTTTCAAGTGCCTAATAATCAAGTTCAACAAGAGATTTCAAATGATTTTTCAAGGTTACAGAGTAATAACGATCAAATGTTGAGAACATGCAAAATCAAATCAAACTCGTTGAAAGGGAGACCTTAAGAATGAAATCAAAACACGATAAAATCTCAAACAAGCGTCATTGATGATCAACAAACTACCTATCAAATAATTTTCATAAACATGATTTGTTAGATTGTTTCAAAACCAGCCTCAACTTCGGGTAACTTACGTAGTAATACCATTCCCACCGAAGGGTGAGATAAAAGCGATCACTACTCGAAGTGGTGTTGTTCGAGCGACCTCGATTCCTATAATCCTTCTTCTCAAAAAGGTAGTGGATCGAGAAACGAGGAGAACAAGGATAAGGGAGCAATTCTAATTTCCAAGGATGTACGCTCAAATCCACCTCCGGTTACCCCTCATTCCATGTTGGAACCTGATGTTCCAAAGACTTTGCCTAAAACCACTTCTATTCCGGAATCCGATGTTCCAAAGAATTTACCTAAACAACATATTCCATATCCTTCTCGACTTAATCAAGAAAAGTCCCGTGACAAAGCTTCAAATCAAAAAGAGAAGATTTTTCAAATGTTTCAAGATTTACGTTTTGACATAAGTTTCGCGGATGCTTTACTTTTGATGCCAAGATTTGCTCCTACGATTAAGAGTTTGCTCATGAATAAGGAAAAGTTGCTTGAGTTAGCTAAGATACTGTTGAACGAGAATTGCTCAGCGATGCTCCTCAAAAAGCTTCCCGAAAAGCTTGGAGATCCCGGCAAGTTTCTTATTCCATGTAATTTCCCGGGAATGGATGTATGTCACGCCTTGGCCGATCTTGGCGCGAGCATAAATCTTATGCCTCTTTCTATTTGGAAAAAGCTTTCTTTACCTAATCTTACACCAACTCGGATGACTTTAGAGTTAGCTGACCGATCGATTACATATCCTAAAGGACTCGCTTAAGACGTTTTTGTCAAAGTTGGGAAATTTCATTTTCCTACCAACTTTGTTGTTGTCGATTTCAAAGCCGATCCTCGAGTACCTCTCATTTTAGGAAGATCCTTTTTGAGGATCGGTCGTGCTTTAATTGATGTATATAAATGAGAGCTTATTTTAAGGGACGGAAATGAACAAATAATTTTTCATGTCAATGGCACAACAAAAAAGCATGTAACGGTCAATTAAAATGGTTATGACACATGCAATGGATAATTTTTAAGAAGTTCACCGAGAACCCGCTCTTGTTCGCTTGCACTCCATCGAAAGTTGGACAACGATGAAAAAGAAAGCAGGAAGTAGAGAATCTCGCAGAGCCGACGGCTAAAACGCCAACTAGTTATCACACACTTGTTGAAGAATTTTAAAGTTATTTGCCAAGGAGAGCATTTTTCATTTCAAACAAAAACACCTCAAGTTTCTTCGGTTTTTTTTCAATCAACATCACTACCGGTCTATTGAGCCCAAAGGTTTCTTCATATGGGGTCGAGCACCTTAGTAATTTTAGTGCTGAGGAAATTGTCCCAATCCCAAGAGAATCTGAGGATACATCCAGGAGTGATAGTAAGAATGTTTTACCTTCGTGTGATGATTTCTCTTCCATCAACGTTCCACGTGATGATTCCGTGACTTTCTCTAACCCTCTTTTCGAATTTGATGTCAATTTCAACTCTAGTGACATAAACCCTCTTTTTGATGAAGTGTTAGAGGACATCGAGTGCAAGGATTCTTATGATTCCAACCTTGATGAGTCAACTTTCCTAGTCACACCTCTTTCTGATCTATAGATGAGTGTCTCGCTCCAGGAGACGACATTGAGATTCTACTTCACCATGATCCGTCTACTCCTATGAAAAGCGTTGCTTCTATTCTCGAGGGATTCATCGATGATCCACCTTTCGAAGAAAATGATGATTTATTTGATTTGGAATGTAAAATGAATGATTGGAAAAGAATTTTGTACGATGCTCCAATTGATAAAGCTGAGTGTTTTGACCCAGGAGGCGACAATGATGAGATCGATGCTTTTCTAGCTATCGAAGTTCCTATGTATATTGAAGAAGGTTATTATGACTCGGAAGGAGACGTAATCTATCTTGAGAGTTTGCTTAGTGATGATACCACCCATAATCTCTCTCACCAAAGGTATATTTTCTCGATATGAACCACAACATGTTACTTTTTCTCCCAATAGTGGTCCTCTCCACCATGAGTTCACCGGTGAACTTATCATGATTCCTCCAAGAATTATTAGAGAGCACGAAGATTATATCAATCGAATATCGTTGCTATGCGGAAATTCATCTTCTCGGTCACCGGAAAATTCTCATACAATCATCGAGTCTCTTCCCACATCTACTACTCTCATTGAGGATAGTGACTCTAATAGAGAAGAGATCGATATAATTTCCGACTAAAGGATTCGATACCCCAGGTATTGAAAGGATTTTGACCGGAAGAGGATATTATTGACACTTGCTTAACGTTGATCCCATTCCCGTATTTGAAAGTTTAACTTCGACATGGAACCCGAGTGCCGTTTAAAGCAATGTTAATGAAGATGAATGTTTTGACCCAGGGGGAGGTGAGATTAATGTTGAAGTTAACGATTCCTTCACATTTATCACTCGGACTTTTCTTCCGTATCTCACTTACCCTGAGATTTCTCCCTTACTTTCCTCCACCAAGAATGAGGACACCATTTTTGACCCCGGCATCTCCACTTAGAGCCGGTGGCATCTCATCGGGATGGAACTTTCATATGCTTAAATGTTTATCTAAACATTAATGAAAGCCCGTTTGTTATTGTCTCTTTTTTACTTTCTCAAGGATGAATGAATTCGGGGATCGAGTCAAGCTATGTGACTCGGTTACCAAAAACAAAGCGCTTCGTGGGAGGCACCCCATGCTTATCCTTCTATATTCTTTCTTATTTCTATTGTGATGTGAGGAGGCTTGCACTCTTCCGATTCTTTGTTGTTTGTACTTATGATTGTTTGCCGGATTGACCCAAAATTTTCTAAAGACTCTCGTGTTTGGTGTTTTGTCCCGGTCCACTCGAGCTTCCTAGCCTTTGCTTGCCATTAGTTTGGGGAAATCCAATATCCTAAAGATTATTATTAACTAACATTTAACTTTTAGCATATTTGATAAATGGCTAAAGATGTTTGTGATACTTTCTTCATGTTTAGATTATGCATTCGACTTTTTGAGTTCTAGTATGGGGTTTTTAAGTCTTAGGCTAGGATACATTGAGGACAAAGTTTGATTTTAGTATGGGGTAGTATATCTTCGATATGATCTTCCCTACTTTTGCTCGTTGCTCTCACGTACCCCGTTTTCCCACAAAAAATTTCAAAAAATGAAAAAATTTAAAAATTTTCAAAAATAAAATAAGTGTTTTTGTCACAATTTTGAATTTCCTGCTGGGTAGAATAAGAGTAAATTTTGACCCGATCGAGCGTGTTGAGCTCTAGCTTGTTCCTTAACTTTTAGGCTAAGCGTTCGCGGAAATTCGCGAAGAACGAAAAATGATAGAGTTAAGTATGAGTTGGATGCTAAGCAAGGATTATTTGGAAATCTTAAGAGCTCATGTATGTAATTTGTGGCTTTTTCTCCCATAAGCTCTTAACCGGATTAATATAAAAAAAAAATAAGATAAAAACAAAAAAAAAAAAAAAAAAAAAAAAAAATAAAAAAACAAAAAAAAAAAAAAACCCCCCCCCCCCCAAAAAAAAAAAAAAAAAAAAAAAAAAAAAAAAAAAAAAAAAAAAAACAAAAAAAAAAACCTGCTGTTTTGGTGATTAAACTTAAATCAAGAATTTTTAAAGTATACATATAGCAAAATTTTAGCTTAATTTCAAACTGATACCTGAATTTTCAAAAAGAAGTCTTCTATATATAAAGTAAGAAATTATATATATAATAATAATAATAATAATAATAATAATAATAATAATAATAATTAATCTAATTAATAATAATAATTAAACCATAAAACTGTGGGTTGATTAAAAGTTTACTTACATCTTTTCGGCTCAAACCGATGTGGTAGTCTTCTAAAGAACGCCCATAGTAAGAATAAAAATCCCGAGACTGATAAAAGTTGCTGCATCTGCGGCTCATAACCGATGTTGCAGGCTTCAAAAGGTTGAAGGATATAATTGAATAATTTTTAAGTTTGATTTATAATGTTTTCTTTTTTGTTTAAAATTCAATATGCTTTTGAATTTTGAATATTCTATTTTAAAGCCTATGCAATATACGGGAGACCTAGAGTTTTTGAAACCTTAGGTCCGTGAGTCTCGATACTAGTCTCTGTGGGGTGTCAAAAACCTAGTCACTTAGCCGCAAGGTTGGGATGTGCCGAGACGAAAGTCGCTACATGGCATGATTTCGCCTTCAAACTTATTATTCTCGGGTGGAACGTGAAGCATAGTATTTTGCAAAAACGTTGATTCATGGTTGAAATTCAAAATAGCACAATCACTTAAGATATAGTAATTGTCGGGAGTGAAAAGTTCACAAGTTGCTAATATGAGTAGTGTTAGCATCTTAACTGATATTTAGCGGTGATTTCGTTTTAAGCTTGGTTTGGAGTAAGTGAAAAGTCGGGGACGATGAATTTATCCTTTTTGGGGCATTCTCGGATCGAAATGAATCTTGTTCTATGATCCCTAACAGTTATGGAAATAACGAAAGTCGAAATATTCTAAGTTATTTTATTAAAAAAAATATGAATATATATATATATATATATATATATATATATTATTATATTATATATATATATATATATATATATATATATATATATTTTATATATATTATATATTATATGAAAAAGTTTTGAAAAATGGGAAAATGGGGTGTTTTATAACTTGTGATTTCTTAAACTCTCTCTACGAAAGTCTTTGCTACTTTTCAAAGATTTAGTTTGGGGAGGTTTTGAGGTATTTGGTTTTAGAGCATATAATATTGCGTGAGGACACGACAATCACTTAGTTTGGGGAATTTTTATATGTGTGAAAACATATATCATTTGTATACCAAAAATAGCCCTTAAAAGATGAAATTGTGCATAAAATGCTTATATATTGCTTGTTTTGTCTTTGGGATTATGTAGGTACGAATATTACAAATAACATAAGAAAACGGCCAAACCGATCAACACGGACACGAGAACGGAAAAGAGTGCACAAGAGCCGGGGATTTGATTGCTGAAGTTTCTAGCAAATGGTCAACTCAAAGTCAAACTTGGTCAACTGGTCAACCACAAGAAGACAAAACCCCAAAAATTACCAAAACAACCCCTTGAAGTTAAACCAAATTGCAATAATAACCCTTAAACCCTAACACCGTTATCTTTTTATTAATAAAAGATAACGGTCGTTGTCTACATATAAACCAAAACCCATTTCATATAAACCGAGCCCAACTATATAACCATGGCCCAATCCAAGTCAAAACGAAAAAAAAGAAAAAAAAAAAAAAAAGAAAAAAAAAAAAAAAAAACAACAAACAAAAAAAAAAAATAAAGAAAAAAAAAAAAAAACACACCACACAACACAAAAAAAAAAAAAAAAAAAAAAAAAAAAAAAATAAACCCAAACTTTTCGGTCAAACCACCCTAACTAACAGTTAAAAAAGGGCGCGTAATCCATTTTACTGTTCATCCTCGTTCTCGACGAGTTACCCATGAAAAACAAAGGGATAATTGAAATTGACAGTAGGGATAGAAGATTCAAGTACTACGTGCCATCTCAGCTAAGGAAAACGTCATTCAAAGCCTCCCATTGGTTGAATCCCTCAAGGAATGCCACGCGTGTATCCAAAGAAACACACCAATGACAAGATTTTGCACTAAATTTAGTATAAAAGAAGCACAAGTACTCTGACACACGGAATGCCACGTTGGCAATCCGTGTGCTCACTTATCAATCCAACGAATGAGAATTGGGATCCAATGATTACATAGATTCAAGGGTCAAGATCAAAGCTTAGAGGAGCGGATTAAGAAGACCTAGAAGCTTCATTTCAAGGCTATAAAAAGAGACCTCACTCACACACAAGCTATCTTCTTTTCTGCATTTTTTAAGTTTTTGATTAGCTTATGTAACTTTTCAATTAAATGTAATTTCTTATTAAGCTCTTGTATTTTCAATTTCAAGTATTGTAATCTGTTTAAATCAATGAAATCGTAGTTATTTTATTAAATCTGGTTTGCTTAGTTTGTTCTCAAAATTCTAAAAGTTCTTGTTTTTCTATAGACTTCAAATCAAATCACAAGCTTCGTACAGTCATCATAAGCTCATCTAAGTCTCTAAGCTTAGATTTGAGCTCAATTAATCCTTAAATTACTTAAACCATTAAAATCAGTTAAATACCTTTGCTAGTATGGATTTGAGCTTTTTGGATGATAAGCTTACAAAGGAAGAGCTTATTGGACTTTACTAGCTTATCCTTGTGATAAGCTAGAGCTTGTTGACAGCTCTTTTGAGCAAATTAAGCCTTTGTTTAGCTAAGGCATTTGTAAGTTCTCATTTATCTTTTCTGTCCTTAATTTCATAGTTTAAATCTACTTAATCTGCTTTTTTTACTTGCTTATAATTGCTTATTATGTCTTATTAGTTAAGCTTGATTATCTGTTTTTAGCTTCAATAGTCTAGATCATAGTTTTCATAATTTTGCTTCTTAAATCATTAAAAATCTAAAAAAATTAGCATTAGCTTATTAAATGTTAGTTCTGCTTATTCAGTTGCTAAAATCTGCTCATTAGATTGTTAATAAGCTCATCAACATCTGGTATTTGATACTTGTTCACTAGATCTCTATTTCATAAGCTCAAATGAATTTTGATAAAAATAAGGGGGTGTTTGGCATAGCAGTACTAACCACAAGTTAGTACTGCTAGTGGCCATTTGGTCTTTGATATCAGTTTTAAATCTCTGAATTAAGGTTGTTTGAGTAAGTTTTATAAGTTAGAATAGAGCTAGTCTAGTTCTCAAATGTTAGTTTGATAAAAGTCACAATCTGTCATTGTTATCATTTGCATTTTAAGCTTTTATCATTTCTAGTCATTGTCACAGCCTTATTAGCTTTAGTTTTGAGTTTTATAAGTGTTAATTTTAGTTCTTATGATCTGCATTTATAGGTTTTAAGTTTTTGATCATTTACATGTCAACTGCATCAGCATCATAAGCTGACAAACAACCATTTTCAACATAGATTTTTAGAGGGTAAAAGTTAATTTTAGGTTTTGAAATTTGGCATACAAGTAGATCTAGGGTAGTGGTTAATCTATTTCAAATTAGTTTTCAAAAATAAGTTCATTAGTGATAGTAGTTTTATATACTATAAAATATATAATAATATTCCAAAAGAGCAATTAAGAACTTTCCTAAAGTCTCCCTTAAGAAAAGCTCACTCTAAAAGATATATATAATATATATCGTATATTTAACCGGGAAGAATGATCACCCGGGTCGTTTCCCCAACGACTTGTGAAATTAAAACCTTGCTTTAGCTTGGATTATGATTTGAATGAGAGAAAAGATATTTTTGAGTATCTATAACTACTAAATAAAAGCAACAATTAAAATGAACAATTAAAAGTAATTAAACACTTAAACTAATTAACGGGAGCAAATAAAACGCGACAAATAAGCAAATATACTAAAATTAACTCCTAAAAATGCAAACTAAATTTCTAAACCTAAATTAGGACAAAAGAAAATTTTAGAAAAAGGAAAACATTTTTTTTTGATTATTTTTGAATTTATTATGAATTAAAAACTATTTTAATCTAATTAAACCTAATAAATAGTAATTAAGTCCTAAAAATTAAGAAAACATGATTTTTAATTTTAAAAATCTAAAATAAATTAAAAAACTTCATAAAACTATTTTTAGATATTTTTAAAATTAAATCCTATTTTTAAAATTTAAAATAAAGGCTTAAAAATGAAAATTATAATCTAAAAGTGTTGAAAATGATTTTTCTGAATGTAAACCTAAAAGTATTTATTCTAATACTAAAAACTATTTTTTTGAATTTTTATAAAACTTTTTTCTATTTTTATGACTCTTCGAAAATTAAATCCTAAGAAAAAAAAATTATTAAAAAATAATCTACTAAATGATGAAATTCTTCAAAAATTAGGGAAATCCGAAATGCTATCAAAAACTAAGAAAAATATAAAATACAAAAAGTAAACACATATGCCCTAAATAGCTGGAACAGCTACGAATTGCTTATGGGTGTAAGGCCCAAAGAAAGGACAAAGGATTAAAGTGTACAATGGCTCACGGATGAGCTATTGTAGCACAAGTGTTAAAACGTTAGTGTTGTGAGAGGGAGGTCGTGGGTTCGAGGTTGGCTAACACCCTTTTTGCATTTTTTTTATATTTTTCAAAACCAAATGATAAAACTGAAAGACAACACTTTTTTAAGCACTTTTAATAAAAACAACTTAAGCTAAAAACCAAAATTAAGCTCTCTAAGAGCTTTTGAAATTACTGTTTACAGAAAGTGAGCTTTTGAGCTCACTTTTGCTTAACTACACTAAAAAGCTTGCACAATCTTCAATATAAGCTCAAATGTAAAAGCAAAAACTGATTTAGGATCCTTAAGATGTAAGGAAGCTTATTCTAACAAGCTAGATAACTAAGAAACACTAAATGCCAACTGAATTTGAGGATTAAAACAGCTAACTCATGAACAAACTCAAAAAGCTCAAAGAACACTTAAGCTAGAAAGCTTATTAAGCTATTTCAAAGGCTAAGCTTATGAAAACTAAACAATCAAACTATAAGATATAAATTTAAATAAGAAAATCAGATGCTACAACTTAAAATCTAAAACTTAAAGGCTAAACTTAATTACTTCTGTTTTAAGAGATTTTTATGACTTTTTAAACTAGATTATCCTAAGTAATTTTGCTAGAAAATGAAAAGTAAATCTTAATCTATGCTAAGCTATATGTTAACTATAAGCTATTTGAGTTTAAGCTAATGATTCCTACAAACAATTAGTTGAAATTAGGCTAAAAAGGACAGCAGTAGTAACTATGGTTACTACTGCTAGTGCAAATGCCCAAGGGCCAAAAACCCCATTTGCAGTTACCTTGGTGCTTTCCTCTGCACTAGACACATAAATGGTTGTATCTAAAACATGCAAGGCACAAACACAATCTAAAAGGCTAGGATAATTTTTCACAAAGCTAGAAAAAGGAGAGAATAGGTCCCTTGTGCAAAACAAGTAAAATAAGCTCAAACTTATTAAATTTTGAAAACTAACTTATGAAAACTATTTAACTACTAGTTTGAAGTGAATTTGAAACTATCTCAAATGAATTGCACAATTAAGTTTGACTTTAAGAAGTCAAACTCTACTAAACCAAACACTCCCTTAATTATAACAGTTTTCACTTAAGTTTATGAAATGATAATCTAAATAGCTAAATCTCTTATTTCAGATATAATTAGCTTAAAACAAGCTTAACAAAATCTAAATCACAATTTAATTAAGCTAATTCAAGATCTACAACTAATGCTTTTTTTTAGTTTTTTATGATTGTTATGACAGATTATATAGTAAGCTATTATCTAAGCTACAAAAACTAAAAGCAGATGAAAGGACATAATCAATAAGCAAAATGAAACACAAAATAGCTAAATCAAGCAACTAAATAAGCAGTTTAAGCAAAGCTAATTAAGCAATTAAGTAAATATTAAGCTAGAATTTAAATGACAAGGAAATTTAAGAACTTACAAGATGCTTAAGCTAAACATAAGCTTAAACTCAAATGAGCATCTACAAGCTCTAGCTTATCCTATTGGATAAGCTAGTAAAGTCCATGTGAGCCCTTCCATGATTGGCTCACCTTCCAAAAGCTTTTAAGTCTAAAGTAGTTAAGGTTTTAAGCTGTTTTTAGGATTTAAGTAGATATTAAGACTGAATTAAGCTCTATCTTAGCTTAGAGACTAAGAGAGCTTATTGAGTAGCTTATGAACATTAGCTTATCATTTAAAGAGAAGTGAGAGCTTATGAAAGAAAACAAAAGAGCTTTAGACAGATTATTTAAGATTAAAACTGAATTTCATTAATATAAAACTTAATTACATTACTTGAAAGGAAAATTACAAAAAGCTTTAAAGGGAAATTACATAAGCTAGAAAATTAAGCTAAAATTCTAAAAAAACTAAAAAACTCCCCTTCGTGTGTGTGAGAGGTGAGTGCTTTATATAGCCTGCCAAAGAATGTTCTAGCCCCAAAGTTTGTTACTCCTTCCTTCAATTCTTGGCCCTTTGATCATCTCAATGATTGGATCACAATTCTCCACCCTTGGATCATATCAAACTCACACGGATTGCCAGCTTGGCAATCCGTTGTGAGACACCTTGTGTGCTTCTTTTGAGAGTATTTGAAGTGTAAAAATCCATCCTTTGTGTGCTTTTAGTCTTCCAACGTGGCATACCCCATGTGGGTTGAACCAATGAGAGTGTTTGATGATGTGTGACCCTAGCACACGTGTTCTTCTTTCCCCTGAATTGTCTGAAATTATCCCTTAATATGATTTGCCCCTTCATTTTATCTGAGGGTATAAGTGGGAGAGACGGGTGAACAGTGAAAACTATTTTTCCCGCTCTCTTTTTTTTAACTGAAAAGGGTGATGTGAGTTTGAGGTAATTGCAAGACTAGTCCTTGTCTTTGTTAATCTCAAGTTCAAGTATAAAATGATTTTCATTTTTGGCAGGAATGGCCCCTGTGGTTTAATAAAAGGTTATGGATTAAGGTTTTGGGCTTTTGTTTTGGCTTATGATCCGGGTAGGTTTTTTTATAAGTTAGGGCCCATTAAGCCTTAGGGACCATTATTGTAACTTTTGAAAACTTGAGGGGCTGATTTGGAACTTTTTGTGGTTGACTTTTGTTGACCATAGTTGACTGAGGTTTGACTTTCTTGACTGCTTGACCACTTTTGACTTTGGCTTGACCATTTTTCTGGCTTTTTGTGCGCTCTTCCGTTCTCGTGTCCGTGTTTGCCCGTTTTTGACGGTTTTCTTGTGATTTTTGTCTTATCCGTACCTGCACACACAAAACACAAAAACAGGTATATTTTTGCCATTTTTAGTCTGTTTTGGGGTTTTAAGGTTTTGTTCACTCAAGTGCAAACTGCACCAGCAGTTTTAAAAAAGACAAGTAGCTATTTTCAACTTAATAATTCAGATGGTATAAGTAGCTTATAAGATTTGATTTTTGGTTTATAAGTAGGTCTAGGGTCAATGTCAATCTCTTTAAACTTAGTTTTCAAAAAGTAGCTTATTAAGTTATCTGTTTTTAGCCTTAAAATAAGCTTTTTGTCTTTTAAAACCAAAAGTAACTAAGTGTTTTTAGTATAAGCTGTTTTCAACAAGTTTTTCCATTAAGCTCCTGAATTTCAAAATGGTTTTAAAAAGTTGTTTTAAGTAGTATTTTAGGTGTACTTTTTAGGGTAATAAGCCAAAAGTCCATTAGGATCATTTAGCTTATTTAAAAATAAGCTCAAAGGTGCCTTAAGGGGCTGTTTGGTTATCAATTTACACCAATAGTGCTTATTCCTTTATTCTAGCTTATCTGCTTATTGTTATGGCTTATTTAGGTTTAGTTTAGCTTTTTAGGTTAGTATAAGTCCATTTTAGCTTATTTAGTTTTGTCATTTGCTTATTTGAGCTTATTTGCTTTCTAGTGTAAAATTTTAAGTGTTTTTAAGCTTTTTAGCTTTTCTGTCATTCTCGCTTAGTATGCTTACTTATTTTTGTTCTTAAGGGCTTATTAGATGTGGTTGAGTATCTGCTTTTGCTTATTTCTTATTTCATTGTGCTTATTTGCCTTTTATTAGCTAAGCAGACTTAAGAGTTTAACTGGCAGTACTAACTTAAAAGTTAGTACTGCTGAGTTCATAAGCTCATTCTAGGCTTATTGGGTTGCTCATTTTTGTTTTTTGTTGCTTGTTTAGAGTAGCTTATTATCTAAGTTAGCTTATTTCCCTATTTGGTTTGCTTATTAGTGCTTAAATTGCCCAAAACAGTTAGCTCTTTATTAGTTTAGTATAGTTTAAGCGATTCTGTCTTATATAGCTTATTTCTTAGCTTATTTGTGGTTTATAAAAATAGTTGTTTTGCAAAAGTAGCTTATTTTTAAGTATTTTCAAAAGTTATAAAGAAATGGAAAAAATAAAAACACTTGGGAAAGTGGGAAGCTCCGGGTGAGCAAGGCTCGAACCCGGGACCTCTACCACCTTCACCAAGCGTTTTAAACCCCACACACACAACCATCACGCTACAATAGCTCATCCATTAGACTTTCCTTTCATTTATCTTTTATATACATTTTAGCCCTTTTTGTACAATAAGCTGTTTTAGCTTATTTCGCAGCTTATTCGATAAGCTGTGTTCCCGAGCTTATTTTTCCTAGATTCCTCTTAGTTCAAGCTACTTTCTCTTTCTGAATTTTTATAATTAGTTTATTATTTTTAAACATTTATTTTTATTAAAAACTTTAAAAATTCATAAAAAATAGAAAAATAATCAAAAAAAAATATAATTCTTTTTTAGAAAATTTTCTTTTATCATTTAGTTTCTAGGAAAATTAGTTTTGCTTCCGTAGGGTTAAAATTGCAAAATTTCAATTTTTAAAGAACGGGATTCGTTTCCGTTCACGTTTTTCGTGTTTTTAAGTTCCAATTCGACTCCGTTTTTGTTCTAGTTTTCTTTAAACTTAATTTTTAGTCAATTAGAGTCAATTAAAAGTGAAAAATATTTTAGGTTTAATTTTTGGATATTTAGGGTTTTTTTGTCACTAATTTAGGGTTTTGTTTAACGTTTTTAGCTAAAAATTTGTTTTCCCTTGTGTCAAATTTATGTTTTTTTCCTTTATATTTTCTCGTAGTTTTAGATAACCAATATCAATCTTATCCCATTCAAGCATCGATTCTCAAAACGACTCTCGACTTTCAATTGCTTTCCTCATCGGGGATAACGACCCGGAATCATACTTCCGGATTATTATAACTGAGATCGTTTGATTTACCTTGCTTTTTATACTATTTAGATAGTATTTTTTGTATATATTTACGATATATATAAAAGAGTGTAGTCAGAATTGATCATTGCCTTAAGCTCATGATAGCTATACTTTAATTTGTAAATCCACCGTAGTGGGCTTTGGTTGAGGTAACCAAATGGTCCTCGTGGAAGAGGTAATTGCCAAATGTTACCCATTTATAAGCCAAATATAGTGCTATTGGTACCAAAAGTATAGGCACAAATAACGGGTGTCGTTAACGAACCCGATAGATTATGCACAATATTCGCGGTTATTGCTCGCTAGTGACTGTCACGTGATTAAGAAATATTGGCAGTAAAGGTGACTTAGGCAATAATATATCTGGCATACAGTTGGAAAAACACTTGCATTCATGGTTTAAGCATGTATCCCCCTCGCGGGTTTTAATCAAAGCTATTCATGAAGATTTAAAATGCGAGGCTTTGGAACTCACCTTTAATAGGAAAATCTGGTTTGATGGCAAAAGTATTATCAGTGAATGTAACGCCTCGTCAGCAACTAGGGTAATATGTAAAGTTCTTGTGTGAACGGTTTATGTTTCAAAACGTATAAAGTTTAACGTATTACTTTGATGTATTATTTAATAGAAATATTGTATACCCGTCTCGGGTCAATCATAATTCAGAGGTCATGTAGTAAACGTTTGAGGAGCCAGGACACTTTAAATCGTAAATTCAGCAAAACTTGTCAAAACGTATACCCAAATGAAACTCCTCACATGAAGCTCCCTAGTAATGTGATACGATAAATATTTTAGGTTATTTAAAAGTTTAGTCGTGATATAAATTACATTAAATATATATGTATTGTTTTGATAATTGTGTCTAGTTGATGAGTGATAACGATAATAATGCGTCGATTTATGATTAATAACGATAAATGTGTTGAGTTTTAATAAAATTGAGTTTTATAATATTAATATATATTTTTATAATTTATATAAAAATATTATAGTTTATATTTTCAAGTTTGCAAAAATGGCAATATATACCCTTGGTTTATAAACTTTTAAAGTATATATAATTTAAACCTTTAACTTTAGAACTTGGCAAGATAGGTCCTTATAGTTATAACTTTGGAATAATGACATTTTCACCCTCTCTAGTTAAAAATTTCAGAAAGTTACGATATATACCCCTATGCATGAAAACATTTGCAAATCAAGTCCAAAAAGCCATGCAAGCTTATTTTAGGGTTCCAAATAATATTTGCAGGTTATAGCTTATTAGAATAAGCTAAAATAAGATGTTCTAATGTAACAAAAGTTTAGAAAAAGGATTCGTTAGCTAGAAAATCAAAACGAGTCGTTTTAGGGTTTTAACCAAAAACACATGGGTTTGAGGATTCAAAGCTTCAAACAAGAGTTTATATATGATCTTAAGAGTCTTATGAACACTCTAAAATAGATTTTGAGCTTATTGTAAAGGATTTAAGCTTACTTGTGCTAGAAATGGGTCGAATTGGGTTTTTCGGGTTCGTACGCCTAGATATGGATTCAAGACCTTCCTTCTCTTGATTATTGGCTTGTATTTTGATCTTAGGGACCTTCTACTTATTCCTTGGCCTGATTTAGAACTCCTTTTGAGTGGTGATGAGTTTTTGAGGTGTGATTTGAATGGTTTGCATGTTTCGGCTATATATAGGGGTTAAATGACCCTTAGTGCCCAAGTTAACTTGGTGTAAGAATCAAGGTGCTAGAGTAGTGACTAATGAAGATTATAGGGTAAGTATGGAAGGCTAGAAAAATATCTAAGCAAGGTGGAAGGTGTTGGAGGAGTTCGGCTAGAAAAGAGTTGACAAGGAGGTAATTTTTGCAACTTGGTGACCAAGGTGGTGATGGATGAGCTTGTAAGGTGCTCGGTTGGCTTCTTGGTGACATGGTGGTAAGGTTATAGAGGTGCTAGGATGCTAGGTTGGTTTAAAATGGGTCAAAAATGAAATAAAAGGGGTGTCGGGTTTGGTTTAGTTTCGGCTTAGGATTTATGGTTCTAATTTCAAGTTAGGGTTAGGATTAAGGATAGATTATGGTTAGTGTTAGGATTAGGGTTTAGGATTAAGGTTTAGGGTTTAAGATTAAGGTTTAGGGCTTAGTTTTAGGTTAAAAATGAAATTAGGGTTTTAGGGTTTCATTTAGGGTTTATGGTTTTATATTAGGGTTTTAAGATGACTTAGGGTTTTGTTTAGGGTTTGGAAGTCATGCATTAAGTGATTGTACCTTGTGTTAAAGTGGTGGTAAGAAACTAGAATAAATTTAGAGGTGAAATGACCTAGTTTGGTTTTCTTACATCATTGACTTGTACATTGAGCTTAGAGGGAAAATATAATTTAAATATTATGCATTGTACACTTGTACACATGCTTGAAGGCTTGTACATT
>BQNB010151522.1:4442-15888 GCA_026074375.1 Tanacetum coccineum | reverse complement strand
TTGATTTCTCTGCCTAGACGTTTCTTTGCAAGCTGGGATACATTGTTATAGCGAGTCTGGCTGTCTTGCTTATAGGCTTAGACGGGCTAGAATCTTCTGAATTTGTTCATGATCCTCAGCGTGTCTGTCCTCGACATTAGTTACCCTTATCTGTAACAATGCAATCTCATTCTCGGCAGCTGCGAGAATATCCTGTAATTCGGAGATTAGAAGCTCTTTGTCTTCGATGTCTGCATGAAGAGTGTCAACTTCTACTTCCAGGTCCTCTAGTCTGGCTGTCACATCTTCTGGGTTGAGTTCTGATGTCTCAAATGCTGGTTTACCGTTAGAGAAGGTAATGTCATCTGGGAAAAATGACAATGATGGTGATCTACTTCTTTTTTGAGATGACCCAGGCGCTTGTGATATTAGTACAGGAACATTGAGGTTATTTATTTCTTAGGAGTGTTCACGCCCTGTAGCAGGGGTTAAGGTTAGCCCTAGCTCAGGTAATCGGGTTGCCTGAGAGGTTGGTGAGTCAATTCTTCTTGGAATGGAATGTCCCGTGGCGGCTTCCTGTTCCGGGGAGTTGTCAGGTACGTTGTTAGAAAGTGATTGAGACATTTTTCGAATACGCCCTACATATGACAAAATAGGGTTTCTTCCTTTTACATCCCATACCTGAGTAAAAATTAACTTATGAGTGTTATTAATTTTCGAGGTAAGGTGTATGGCATGTTTTGAATGATTATGCATACTATGTCTCGAGGATATATTCTTGTTTGTTTGAGAAATTTACTCGCAATTAGTAGTGGTATCCTTATGTTAAGACCGAAGCTGGTGATTGAATAGTGTGATAGGATTCCGGACAATAGATACATATTCATGGAGTCCATATTATTCTTGACTCAGGGCTGGTGTAACCCTTTATGTCTTAAGTTTCTTTCCGTAGTTTGTGACTATTGTATCTTACCTTTACCAGGCGTGCCTTCATCGCCTTCCTATTATAAGTTTGTTGTTCGCGTTTCCCGATAAAGTGACATTCATCAATTATTGGTGTGTTCAAGCGGCATGTGATTTTTGGTGCATTCAAGCGGCACATGCTTTTTGGTAGGTTTTTAAAATACTTTTAAGGGTATACCGACATAGTAGATAGTAGTATAGGTATTTTACAACAGTTGCTACAAAGAGTCCTTGTGTAGTGAAGTAACAAGTGGGTGATTAGCAAGGTACCCCGAAGTGTTTATGTAAGTAACCCTCACAAAATGAGATAGTAAGAACGTAATTACTGATAAAATCCATAATAGTACGTAAGTGGTTCTTTGTAGTGAGATGTTGGTTATAGGGTTAATTGAGAGTCATGACAGTTTCCTTGCACTAGAATGGCACAATTGCGAGATCCCTAGGATATACTTTCCCCAAGATGGTGAATGATAATGTGTAGTCAAATGAAACATGTCTTCCATGACAGACAAGTGGTAGTTTAGTTATTGTATGATATTGTGTCAAGCAGTTGTTAAATTAGGAAGTAGATAGTAGTAGATAGTGTGTATGCTATTTTGATATGTCCTTAAGAGCCAGTTATAGTCTAGAGTTACTAATGCAACCTAGTTCTCTATAACCAAGAGCTCTGATACCAATATGTCAGACCCCCAAATTTCACTGCAACGGAAGACTGGATTTGGGATTGTGACTTCATGGCATAAAGAGGACTTGATATGAGAGATAGATCTCTACATGCCAATAAACCAATGTAGACTCCATATTTTCCGTAAGTTAGGACACTTGAGAAAAACATTGCTAAAATGTCAACATAAAGTTGGTGAGTTCATAGGTTTTGTTGTTTGATAATAATGATGAACCACAAGATTTATAACCATAGCATGAAATATAGCAATCCTATATATCACAATGAAAAGTATTTACTATTGTCTAAGCTCATGACACTGAAGCGTTAACATATATCATCATAGATAAGCCCGTGCAGATGTTCAACCCGCAACATCCGTATCTGACTCAAATGAAACTGTGTTTGCTTGACTAATGTCAGTCCAAGACAAACAGGGATTGTCAATCCTGATAGATCTATCCATAACATTCGCGCTCCCTCAACCGGTCATCCGGTCAAGAAATTGACAGCTCATGATAAATTGGGCAATATAGCAAGTTGGGTTGAATAGGGACTTAGACCCAAATAGTAAATCAGTAAATGTACTTGTGTTCAACTGTAAAAAATTAAGCAATGTTCTCACCCCAAAAGATGATTTAAAACAGTAAAGTAGGGGCTATGAAACTCACCTTGTCGATTGATCGTCAAAGATTGGAAACGGATTAAGGCACGTCAAATAGCGACTAAATCAAACACCTAAGTAATTATAACAATTACTGAATTTACAATCTAAAATTAATGTATGCAGTAAATTATGCAATTGGTCAAAATGTATGGTCTTATAGGAGTAACGTAGTTACTTATAAAGTGATGATTAAACCTATGGCTCTAGGGATGGCTTTAAAACTATTAGTACCTATATAAGAATTTATACTATTACGCATCGCAATTTATATTCACAATCCCATGTGATTTATATCTAAGAAAATCCAAACATTATTTGTAGGTTACTAAGTACATACATTTTCTCATCGCGCTTATTTATTTATATCGTTGTCGTTGACTACTTAGTGTAATTATCGAATTTATATATCACAGTTCGCTCAACCCGTTTAAGTAAAAAAATAATATATTTTTAATCCCTTGTCTTTCCATTTATTATATATATCACTTATATATATTTTACATTCTCTCATCCTTATAACTTTCACTTAAACTATAATAACCTAAAATATTTTTAGGCGTTAAATACTTTTTTTTCGCGTAACGCACTAAATATTTGCTTGTTTAAAAAAAAGGGATTCCCAACCCATTAGGATTCGGTTGGAAAGTTTTCAAGAGCTCAAAAACATACAGTTCTCCATACTTCTTTTCGTCTGACATTTGCAAGCTACATTTACATGTAAGTTTCTTATTAAAATAATTGGGGGGGGGTGTATTATTTCTTTATAAAATAACCCCACATGGCTACCTTCCCTTTTTCCTTTGTCTGATTTCTGTCGACCCAACAGTGGGTTCATACCCACTTGTTTTGTGTCTTTCTCCTTCATAATGCAACCTACCATATGTATAAATATATGTCACATGTTACTCCTTTTCTATTTCCCTTCTTGCTGTCCAACAGTCGTAACAACAGTGAGTTGTTAAACTCACTGTTTTCGTTTCTCTCCTTCCTCAGCGAAACCCACAATCACCATGAAATGTCTTACTACTTATTTGCATTTTACAACTTACGGGTTAGGAACAAGGAGGCTTAACCTCGAGTTACAAGAGCGAACTTTTATGCTTTTATAACTGACGCAACAGTGGCTGTGTAGCGACGTTTTCCATCAACGAAACGCAACGCAACAACCATGGTAAGTGGTACCCTTTTACGACTTAGTAGTACTCCTCGTGTGCTATTCGCGTATGAGGTATGGGTACGAACCAACGAGCATGAGACGTTTGTTTTTACTAGAATATATGACGTACCAATGATGAGCAAATGGCTCATTGTGGTCCGACTTGGGTTACATGGTCACACCCATGTCATAGGTCAAGGTCACATATCAGAAGTTCTACAATATTTTACGCATAAACTTAGCGTTTGCTTGCCCTTAAAGGCGTCTGTGACGCACCCTTAGTGAGCAAAGGTTTGTCGTGGGATCTTTTGGGTTTCTTGGTCATGGCATGCTTAGGGTTTTTACAAGACCCCTTGGTTCGTTTCTGCATATAACGCTGATACAATAGGTATGCAAAATCATAATACATCGATATTTATGCCATGTTACACCATTGTATATATAATTTAACTGTGCATGGGTCACAAGGTCG
This sequence comes from Tanacetum coccineum, assembly GCA_026074375.1. Taxonomy (NCBI): domain Eukaryota; kingdom Viridiplantae; phylum Streptophyta; class Magnoliopsida; order Asterales; family Asteraceae; genus Tanacetum; species Tanacetum coccineum. The sequence goes on along the minus strand of BQNB010151522.1, from coordinate 11,987 downwards.
TGAACAAGTCTTAAAGTCGGGCTTTTCGTTCAGTTTTTAGTCAAGAACTAGCGTACTTTGTTTGGTCCGCGTGTTAGGCTACAAAGGTATTGACATAGCATGATAAATGCTAAAAAGAAAAGGAACTTACGAATGTCCAAGTATTGTTAAGTGAGTCGAAGTGTGACGATAACGAGAAGCTTGAACTAATCTCTTGGTTGATACTACTCCGGACCCGACGTCTCCTAGCTCGAAAGTCTCACTCAAATCGTGTTGTTTCACTCTTGTTTTCTTTTCAATATTTAGTTGTGATAGAATAGCTCGTGCATGGTGCCTATTTATACTACAAGGTGATTACTAGTCCTCTGAAACCATGCATGTGAATGTGAATGATATTATTCACATATACTATTGATGTATATGATACTGTTGGTTATGATTTCTCTTTTATAATACTGTGAAAGAATAATTACTATTGGTTGAATTGAATTTGGAATGAAATTGGGAACAAGACGGAGCATGTGAATGAAAAGTGTAGGGCATTAGATGTAAGAATGAAATGATGGTGTTAGCCCATTTATTTTGAATTTCACCTGATAACTTGATAGATTATTGCACATTTTATTTGAGGAGATTTAAAACGCCAGTTATATTATATTGTTAAAGTAATGTTCCGTAAAATATGCACACTCATGATTTTATTTATTGAAGTATGAACGGGTTCACAAAATAATATAGTCGTGCGATTTTGTTTCGCACTGCGTGAAAAATATGATTTTCATTGTTACGCGATCTCTCAAGTACCCCTTTTTGATCTGTAAATAAAATGATGATTTATGTGCGTTATTATGACTCTTAAATAGCACAAAATGTTGTATGTCGTTTGAAGAATGACTTTTATTGGAAGGGTCACAACAATTAGCAATTGCTTGCGATACATACTTTTTTGTAAAATAACGAGGTGTTCTAAATTTTTCCGAGGTGCTACAACGACCTCGTTGTATAAATATAACACTAAGGACAGAAAATTAAAAGAATTAAAACGAGAAACTTCCTGGGATTTACTCGGTATGATCCTCCATGTTGCGTTTATAAGCAAGATCGTGTGTAAATGCGGGTCTGAATACCAACATAACTACAACACACAGAATTCCAGAATATAAATACTCCGGTATTCGATGGTTAAAAACGAAAAAATTCTACAGGAAGTCGATACGCCGTATCCCAAAACCAAGATACACCGTATTGAGACCTGTTGAAAGTATCTGAGGTACGGGCCAGATTGTAAAATACGCCGTATCATATTCATGAATACATCGTATAGACAAATCTGAAAATAATGTTTAAATGCAGAAAATAAAAGACTGGATAACATCCAGACCTTCAATATGACATATCTATTGAGGTTGGATATGCCATATCGACTAACTGGGAAGACAGACTCGATAAAATTTGAAAATACATTCCGGGTTGTCTCCTGACAAGCACTTTTCTTTACAGCAAAGTATTTAAGTTAGACTTGTCTTCAACTCATCATTTGGTGCATTTCACGAGCCACCCTTGATCCTTCAAAAAATTTCATGGTAGACGCTAGACATAATTTCTTTGGTTATTTTCCAGGCATCGTACTCGCATGTGTTGATGGCAACTTATTCTTCATTAGTACCAAGCGAGTACCGTATTACTTAGATTTTTTTAGATTTGCACATCCCTTCATTGATCAGTTCTTCCTCTTCATTAAAAAGGTAGGGTGGATTATTACAAACCGAAATATCGTCCAATTCACCGACGTTACTCCCCATAAGTCTTCGGCTTATGTTCATCAAAACCTTCTTGACCCTTCTCAAATGTACAATTGTTGTTCTCTTCTTGAGCGTCCAAATAAGGCTTGAAAAAACGGGTTAGCATTGTCGTACAGGTGGTTTGTGTTGTCAGATTCTTTCCATTCGTCCATCACTATGATACAATGTCACAACATCAATACTTCATGTCACCACCTTTCTCATAATCCATCATGCAATTTTGGTTCTCCCATCCATTCTCCTATTGTTTTTTATTTTTGAATTCAACCAATTTATGAAGTCAAGGTAATTTGGACCGTCATCCACATCATCGCTAATCAATGAATTTTTATAGGTATAGGATAGGGGGTAGTATTTGTGAAAGAATTTTTCCTTTAATTCTCCCCAAGTAGTGATTTTGCCATCTACCTCATCTATCCACTACTTTCGTGCAGCTCTAGTAAGCGAGAGTGGAAAAACATGCATTCGAAGTTGATTGGGATCAACATTAGGAATTTTAATTAACTCTAGTATTGCGAGGACTTTTGCAGTGTGGTCGACTATGTCATCGCCATTCGTTCCATTGAAAGTATTATCAAGTAGTATTTTTAAAAATTTGTCACCTAGTTTGAATTTAGCATTTTCGTTGAACCTTGGTGTAGTACTATTCGAGCCATAATCCGCTCGAAATTCCACCAAGTATTCTCCCAAAGTTGGTTTCGTCATAGTTTCAGTTACATCTTCTTCGATCTAACCTTCGGAATCAGTACAATCCTGAAACCAAGGTAAAAATATAAGTAGGATTTGCTCGGTATAAAGTTAATACAGAAAACTAAGTACAAAAACGGAGTACGAAAATTTAAAGTTTGTTGCTGTTTCAGATAGTCGATACGTCGTATTCAATTGACTGAATACGCCGTATTGACTGTTTGAATGGAATACACTGTATTGGCAATGAAAGGTTGATACGCTGTATCGACTGTTCGATCAGTACAGTTTACAGAAAACAAAAACAATGCAGAAAAGTAAAATAAACACACAAGCACACAATAATAAAAATAATAAAAACACCGTTAGGATGGATGATCCGACTCTAAGACTCAAAAAACACAAAAAATTTACACCTAATCTAGGTTAGAACTAAAATACTAATAAAAATGAAAATTAAACAACTTCACTCCTCGGTAGTGGCACAAAAAACTTGATGTGTCATTGTGCGTAGGTAATATTTATTATCAAGTTTTACATTTATATTTAGCCGAATTACCTATTAACAAACACTAACAGACAGTGTACCCGATCAGTTGTAGGTTCATTGGTAAGTAGAGTGTCGATCACTAAGAGCGAGAGCATTAATTCTTAATTCTATCAGTATTTTAGTTATCTATGTAGTTCTAACAAGTAAATTTCTGAGTTTATTGCATCAATTCTAATGTGAAGGGAGGTTTTTCAGTCTGAGAGACTGGCATGGGTTTTGGTAGTAACCTAAATCTACTTTGGTCATGATAACTCACTCAAGATGATAAATAAAAGATAGAAGAACTGTCAAGCCTATTATAGGGAAAACGTATCAACCATGAATAATCAAATATAATGCAAGTTTTCTTATTAGTGCAATGATTGTCTTATCTTGAAAGGATATATGATTCTTAGATTTAGGCGGTACTTCTTCTTGAAACCTAGACATGCCAATCCTGTAACAATTAAGCACATCCGCATAAAGCAATCTATGTTGATTATAATCTATCTTAGGAGATTAATAATGGTGATCTAATTAAACCCTAGCTTAACGAGACATTACTAACTTACTGCTTAACGGCACTTTATATACTAGTAGTCCACTGTCTGCCTCCTTACCAAGGGAATCAGAACGTCATTTGTTGATCCTAGGTCACCTGCTAGTCCAACTTGTTCACTAAACCAATGGCAAGGATAGGTCATTATTTGTGATCCTATGATTCTAGATATATAAATTGCAGATATGAAGAGCTATCCTGGCATCTAGCTAGCTCTATGCATAGAGGAAAATTGTGGGTTGTTATATAGGTCGCATACTTAAGCACGTAAATGAGTATAAATTAATAAACATAATCAACAAACTACGATAAATTAAGCAATCGAGATAAACAAACCAAACATTAAATTCTCATAAACATGGCTAATACCTAAAGTTATTAGCCAATAACCATTGTATCGAATACAAACATAATAAACGAACAACCAAGGTAACCTAACCGAGTTAAACGAATGATACCAAAAATTGAACGATTATTATAGTATAGATGTTTACAAGGGTTTTCCTATGGATTGAAGCACGTTGCTTGACCTTCTTTGCTCTTCTTCTCTTTTGGAAATCGACTTTTGTGGTTAGGGTTTCATACGTATAGATAGGCACACCCTAAAACTCGTAATTAGGGTTTGTATTTATGAGTTTTGGAAAATCATCGATACGCCATATTGAATGAACTCAATACGGCGTATTGGGGGTTTCTTGGAGTAGGGACCACAATTATAATATTCCAGAATATTCTTCACTTGCTCTTCAATACGTCGTATAGAATAAGCTGGATACAGCGTATAGGGCTTCAAATCTTTGTGGTTACTTGTGAAGTGCAGGCACAGATACGCCATATCTTCCTTGATGGATACGGCGTATAGGTTGTCGAAACAGTACTTTTTATATTTCTTGGTTTAAGCTTCAAAATGTGTGCCTTTTTGTTAAACTTTACCAATTTCTCTATAATTAATGCATTTAACAAATATAAGTAATTAAGTACCAATTCGTGCAATAATTATATAAAATGGGCAATTTACATAGGATAAATGATGCTATAAAATAGACGTTATTTGATGTCATCAACCCTACTTGTTATCGCAGTATGGTCGACTCCCTTATGTATCTTACATCCAGCAGACCTGGCCTAGTATTTGTTGTCTGCATGTGTGCCTGGTATTAGGCAAGGCCTGCCGAAAAGCACCAATTGCAGTAAAACGGGTCTTTCGGTAGCATTGAACTAACAGCATACGCAGATGCAGATCATGCAGGATGTCAGGACACTAGAAGAAGTACATCTGGCAGTGCATAGTTCTTAGGAGATAAATTAGTTTGCTGGTCATCAAAGAAACAGAAGAGCACTGTTATCTCAACTATAGAGGCATAATACATATCCCTATCTGGATTATATGCTCAAATCTTATGGATGAGATCGCAGCTGACAGACTATGGACTTGCATTTAATAAAATTCCTCCGTATTGTGATAACAAAAGTGCTATCGCGCTATGTTGTCACAATCTCCAGCACTCAAGATCTAAGCACATCGATGTCAGATACCATTTCATCAAGGAGCAGGTGGAAAACGATGTGGTTGAGCTGTATATTGTAAAGATGGAATATCAACTTGCAGAAATATTCACCAAAGCATTAGCAAGGGAACGTTTTGAATTTCTGATCAATCGACTTAGAATGCAGAGTATGAGTCCCGAAACCCTGAAACATCTTGCAGAATCAGAGGAAGAGTAACTGAGTACACTCTTCATGTATCCTATGTATATAGATTTATTCAAAAATACAATCAAGATTTTCCATTTTTTTTAATTTTTTATAAAAAATAGAAAAATATAAAACAACAAAAAGAAAATACAAAATTAAAAAATCTCAAAACATCCAAAAAATATTTTGACATGTCTTCTGAAATCGATAATATTTACGGCCTTAGAAATGTCATTCAATAATGACACGGGGTTGTAAATAAAGTTCGAGCAAAAGTTTTAAATATTTTCAAAACATGTAAATGGCTTACAGTTATTTCAGACTGTAACTCGGTTTTCAATTTAAAGGAACGTATATCGCCAAAAAGATAATTGATCCTCTCAACGAGAAAAGAAATTTGCTCGGGCATGAACTACTTGATGTTCATGCAAAGCTTGTGTATACTTTGCTACACAACCCGGGCTTTCTAAAAGAAAAATGTAGGTGTCTATGCATTTATTCTTGAAAAAAAGAGAAATCTTCTATGACTCGAACAATTTTTCTTAAAATTAATTTTATCAACCATGTTCGAGTCAATCATTTTTTCAATAAATCTGAATTAAAATAAAGATCAATTTCTTCATCAGAAAAAGTTTCTCAAAGAAAAAATCGAACTCTTAAACAAATCCAAGAAATATTTAAATAAACTACGGGTCTTTGTTCAAGGGGGAGACAATGCTTTAATTTGAAAATCTTTTCAAAAACACTTAAAAGAAATTTTGAACTTTTAAACAAATCCAAGTAATCTTTAAATAGACCATGGGCCTTTGTTCGAGGAGGAGAAATGAGCTTTTCAAATAAATGTTTTTCACAATGTCACGTAATTTATCAGATAAACGTTTTTAACTTATCGGACCATATTTTGAGGGAGAGTTAATTTAATTTAACTCCAAGGGCTAAATGTGTCATAATTTAAATAACTTTCGGGCTTAAAAATTATCCGGGAATAAGTCATAAGGCTAAATAAAATACAAGGACTCAACTTGTTATTTTTTAATAATATCTTATGCCTTAGGAAAGTTGTTATAAGAAAATAGAAGGAGTGTAGAATCACAAGGACTGAAATTGCCAAAGACCAAACATTTTTGATAAAACGCCTCCCTTAGGTGTGCTTCATTTGTCACACTCATTCAACACCAAAACAAACCACACCTCCTTGTCATTCTCGCCTAAATCAAACATCATCAAGAACTTGTGTAAAGATCAAAGGTAAAACACATAAAATGCTCCTAATACTCTTCTCATATTATTGGTCAAACGAATTTGTTTTCTTTTTAGTAAATAGGTTGGAAAATCTTTGATTGAGGTCTAGGGTTCTTCATTTTAGAAGTTGTGTTAAAATTCAATTAACCTTAAGGCTTTAGTAGCTAATGATGTGTTTAGGCTTAGGCTAAAAGGGTTTAGTGATTTATTAACACATGATGTTGATATGGTGGATTTTATGCATAAAAATTGGGCGAAAATAATAGGGGGTGAGTTTAAATGATTGTTTGTTGTTTAGGTACACTTAGATATGTTTAAGGAAGTGATTTGAAGTGTTTGTTGGGATATTCAATCTCAAAAAACACTTGCTTGTGAATTTCATGTGCAAAAAATAGGTCGATATCTTTGTCAAACCCATTTTGAGTGCTCGTTGTTGTTGTTTATACATGTTTTTAATATGTCTAAAATAACTTGAAACAAGTTAAAGCACGTGTTTAATTAAATTCGTTTGTTTAAGTGTAAGTGAAAATAAGCGAGAATGATATCCTCTTAAAAATCAGGCGACAATGGAATATCAGGCGATAATGAATCAGGCGGACATGAGTAATTTATTAGGCGTAAATGGTTAGAAAAAAATCAAGCGAAAATGAGACAAGAATGGTCCAAATTTTAAGGGACAATTGATCATGCGACAATGGATTTGGCTATAGGCGATAATGAGTTAAACTGACAATTGTTAGGAATATGAAAAGTCTCGGTCACTTCCAATAATAGTTAGTCAAATGTAATGTTTGAAATATAATCGGGCCAAAAGGCCGATGGAAAGCCCACAAGCTCTCTGTGGCCGGTCACTAGGGTAGTATAAGTACCATTTCCATGCCTTGGAGAGGGTTTTGATTGTTCATTTGTTTCACACACTTAATGCATTTTCTTTCATGTTTACTTTCTCTCTCTAAAGTGTTCATCCAACAACTCTCTCTCTAAAACCACCTCTCTTTTGCTAACATTGTATGTTATTAGATATCTTTCAACAATGGTTACTTAAATCAGGC
>BQNB010151521.1:0-15889 GCA_026074375.1 Tanacetum coccineum | reverse complement strand
AAATTCAAGATTAGTAGCTACATACGTTATATCTAGTTGAATTATAGTAAGAGAAAATTCCTAAAATGGTCATGTATTTGTATGTTGGTCCAAGACTTGGTCAACTTGAACCCCCTCTTCTCATTTTGGTCAAGCTCGGCCACTTTACCGCTCTACCATATTCAGCACTCGACACGTGTCATTTTTTAATTAAAAAATACATGTGATTTGATGGTGACTTGTGTTAGATTTAGTGTCCAAGTTCATAACTAATTAGTAATATCAGTGAACCGTTAAGAGAAATAATAAAGGAGAGATAATATTAATTAGAATTAATATTATATGTATAGTTAATAGTTTATTAATTTATTAATAGTTGGTAAATTAATTAGAAGCTAATTATAAAGAAGCATGGGCTGAATATGAACCAATACAAGGTGTATTAAGTTGAACGGGTCGGGAAGACCCATAAGGGACCCAAGGGACGTTTTTTAGGGGAATCTCACATCCCTTCAAAGAGCTATTCCAAGTTCCTTCCTCTCAATATAAATAAAGGGGCATGTCAAAGTTGTCATTTTTCTGTCCCTATAGGCTTAGTAACACTTTTGGTACAAAAATCTTCAGAAAACAATCGTCAAAAACGTGTTTTTTTGAGTTTTGAAAAAGTGGGTTTCGAGATATAACCGATCTAGTTTTTATAGTTACAACCGATCTAGTCGTTTTCAGTTACAACCGATCTAGTCGTTTTCAGTTACAACCGATCTAGTCATATCAGTTTCAACCGATCTAGTCACTTTCTTGAAAACCGAACTAGTCACTTTGTTTGAAAACCGAACTAGTCACTTTGTTTGAAAACTGAACTAGTCACTTTGTTTGAGAACCGAACTAGTCACTTTGTTTGAAAACCGAACTAGTCATTTTGTTTGAGAACCGAACTAGTCACTTTGTTTTTTGAAAAACCAACTATCCATTTGTTTTGATGACCGAACAAGTCACTTCTAGGAGAACCATTAGTTGTAGAGTTTGATGATTGTGAATAGGCGTGGATATCCTCCTACCCGAATCACGGATCCAAGAAGAATTCAGATTAACCAATAAACACCTGCCAATAACATCCAATTTAACAAAACCTCGCGGAAAGGTTCAACATGGAAATGCTTAACACCAGGATATCCATCAAAATCGCAATAAAATGGGCAAACGCCATCCCTGACGTTTGTGTTATCACTATAAGCTCCCCTATAAGTATCAGCAAATTCAAAAACTATTGAGGCTGTTCTAAGGAGTGTATCTGAGTATCCAGGATATACTAAGTCTTGCACAATCGGTTGCCTATAAACCAACTTAACATTGCAAAAATGAATGCCAAACATGGTCTTACTACTCACTTGTTTGAAGGGCAACTGAAACCTCCATATCCATTCTATCCTCAACACTCGCACATCCCTAAAATCTGTATGGGCTGCACAAAGGTCAAATTGGTTGTTCTGCACATCACCGGATATCCATGACACCTGAAAAAACGCAACAGGAATCAGATAACAATCGTTCCCAATCATCTAATCCAGCAACGCCAAATCTTTTAAAGCTGTAATCAGAGAACATAAAAATGATTATGTTCCTAAGACTTTCCAAATAAGCTTACCCAATTATGTCGTGCATTTCATCTTCGTGTCAATCGTCTCAAGCCTCTGGTCTCTAAGCCCGGGTATCTTCGGCATCCCTCGTTCCGTGGTTTCACCATGTTCTATATGCACAACAAACATATCTCTGCAACAGTATTAAAAAAACAATAATAAGCCAGCAGTTAATATATATCTCAAATGGCCACATTAAAATTTAAGCAAAAGTAACACGCCAAACACAAATCCTTTATATGAATAGTATTTCTTGATTTTTTTGTTAATAAAAATTTTAATAATGTTATGATAGTATATGAAACTAATTTCTAACCATTCGATCAACAACAAAAATATAAAAGGATTAACCGCACCTGTTTGCTTTTCTTTCGCTTCATTGGTAAGTATCCTGACCCCATGACCCCATCAGTGTTCTTTTCCTTCAGTTTCTGCAAGACCATAATAATATAAGCATCTTTCGCAGCTACAATCGATCTCTCTTTTAGTAACATTTAAAAAAAATAACTTATTAGTTTTGTTCAAGTTTATTCAAATTCCAACACACTCTTTAAGTTATAACCCAAACTTCAGGATATAAAGTAGCGCTAACAGTCTATAAAAAATGTACTATAACTATGTGTACATTTTTTATGTATATCCAAATGAGTTGTAACGCCACATCTAGTGCACCATAAATAATCTAAGATACCTCTGTCCTTGTCTTCGACTTATTTCATTTAATTACCTTTTAAACATCAGGCCAAGCTAAAGTGATTAAGTGAAGGGAGTCGCGTTTTCCCAGCGTATTAAAGGTCTGCCTAAAAGTGATCGGTTAACAGTTCCTACTATAATATAAGCTCGCTTATATGCCTTATAATGAACTATCTAGTCAAAATGTCACTGGTCTGGTCGTTTTTGCAACTTTAGAGCTGATGTGAATTGTCATATTTTATAATTTTCCATCTATTAAAAAATCATAAAGTTAAAGAGATGGAAGGTTAACTGTTTTGTTGGAGCTAATAAGTGATCGAAACAACAGCACGCAAAAAGCTCCATAATGTAAATTCGCGATTTGCCCTTGTCCTGAACAACTTCCTTCTTTACCACTGAGTGTATTTCTGGTGCATTATTGAGGTGCAAGCGTAGCAAGCGAGGTATGAACTTTAATAGTCGCACTGCAAGACAATAGATAATCCAACAATTAATTAACCATATTTTCTGCGGCTTCTGTTATAAACCACAGGTAAAATTGTAACATACTCGAAATTTCAAATACCCACCTCAATGAGCACAACTTATATTCCTCCATTTGTAAAACAAACCCATATCAAAATTTCAAATACCCACCTCAGTTCCAATCCCAAATTCCAATTTTTTTACAAAGAACAAATTTCCGAAAACCCCACATATTATTCCGGAAACCAAACCAAAAAAATATTGTAGTTCATGATAAGGACGAACCACTAACCTGTTAATTGAACCTTAAATAATTGCAAATCCAAGTTCCTGATGCTCGTGACTGTTGCATCTTTGTTGTACCTGTGCAATAACAAAAAGATGTAAAACAAATACTTACTCAAAACATTGATTGATGTTCAACACTCACCTAAAATTTAATTAACAAAACTATAAAAAAGTTAAAACTTACACCTTCTCGACTAAAAAAATCGTACCGCCTCACGTAGCATCTGCTTATGATTCTCTTTTGGTTTCAAGAATTAAGGTTATTGATTTTGTTCTAAGCTGTAGGAGAAAAAAGGGGGCGGATCTATGTTTAATGTGTGTTTGAGAGAGAGAGAGAGAAGGTGGCTGAGATGACAGTGTGTGTTTTTTGGTTTGATGATAACACGTAGTCTACACGTAGAAACAAATAAAGAAAGGAAATTCGAACCGGGTCGGGTACCAACATAGCCATAAATGCATTTATTCATGCCTCGGGGCAACGTTCTTGATCTTTAAAGATGAAATTGAGAATATGAAGTTCACTAAGTAACTATACCTCCGCGCCAAAACCCTGTACATGCTCCTTCTCCTTTTGTAGAGCCGCAATGTAGACAAAAAGTGGGAAGTAGCATTCTTTAACCTTCATCTTCTTGATTTCTGGATCAAAGAAGTTCTACATAAAGATATTATAAAACAGTTTAGTGTATCATGTATGTGTTTCCTAGCGTGATGACAGAACAACTAAAACAAAAAGAGCGAAGAAAATATATATAAAAAGCAATTTCCTACACTCTCTATACATGATCAAACATAAATTACATGACTTTCCCTACATAATCTGTTTTTTTCATCGCGATAACTTATCGTTCATTTCCAAAGAAGAAAGGACAATTTTAAAGTGTTTGGATTGTTAGACTTATATATAAACAACTGTTGGTTATTTGTCAAAACAGCTTATCAGCTAACGCTACCTAACTATTTAGGAGAAAAATCTGATACTAAAATCATGAGACAATGATTATAGTCAGAAATTACAGATTTCCAAAATAATGCAATAGAAAGCTTTTACCGACTTAACTCACTTAGGCCCTCAGTGTAGTCTAGATTGCGCATTTCTCCTTTTAACCAACTTAAAGCATATTAACACATAAACCCGTATTATGTGTTGCTACTAAAAGATTAAAAGAAGTTAAACGGAAACATTTTCCATACAAAATGTGTGAAAAGTTATTCCGCTACTCATTTTCTCAAAAGGCCTTATTTGCCACTAAACTTAAGAAGTCCGCCCAAACTGCTATTCAACATATTTAAATCTCTAATTCAATGCATTAGTGTCCTGGTTATCACAAATATAAGGCGAGTGGCGTCGAGTATGAGGCTAAATTTTGCCAATTCTATGTGTAAAGGTACCATTATAAGTATCCGACTATTATTCAAAACTTGAATATGATAATCATTAAACATTTTGTTACTACATTATCTCATCCATAAAGAACTTAAAGGCAAACTTGGACAGACACTTAAAATGAGTTCGGAAAAAATAAGTTAGTTACAAACTAAAGTTAAGCAATTTAGTTTGGTAATTAGGGAAAATAAATAGTAAATAAAATAATGAAAATGGAGACCGAAGAATAAATTAATGGTAGATGTTACCTTTATTATGATGATCAATCCAGTTAGCGACGATCGGGTATCACCGCCGCTTTGGTCTGTCTGGTGGGCTAGTAATGACTGACTGACTACACAGCTGAGATGTGAAAGGTTTTCCTATTTTTTCTACATCCGTTTTAAAACTTCATTTGATTGTGGTCCACGCCTCAATTAGATAGTTACGAAAACCCTAAGAAGTGGAACTCCAAACTACCTAAAGTATAGCTTTATCATTTAGGAGATAAACAAAAGCATATATAACTTTCTAGTTTTTTTTCCTTTTTTTATTGCCATGTCAAAAAAAACCCGAAATGACCTGCCATTTTGCAGTGACATAATCAAACCAAAGCTATCGACAGCGGTCTCCTTGACTCTTGAGTGTTGGATTTCCACTCCATCCGATTGCATACATCTCACACTGCGCATAAACATTCGAATATACACATTAACAACGTCCAAAAGCAAAAAAATCTGATAAGCAATTTCTACAGCTAATTCCAAACACCCCTAAAGAGAAATCATACTGATATAGAAGTACATGAATACCAATGGATTCAAGATGGAATCCCGTGTTGACTTCAAACTAAATTTAACGACACAGTAAGAATATTTACCTTGACCTCGCGCAGAACTTGATTCAGGGACCTCCTTGCTCATATTCTGCGAGTTGTGACCTTGAATAATCACAGAACAAAAGTCCTGCAATCACAGACTTTGATGCACACAGATTGCGGGAAGACATCCTAATATTACCATGTGTGATCATACCGTGTCACAAAGCTTCTGCAGGTCGGTTATAGTCCAGTAATAAGCACAATTCCATCTATTCCAGCTACGGCTACACCTGAACGTAAAATAATTCAATTTCAAACTCATGAGCTTATACCGAAGGCGTTTGGATCTGGTGAGACTACTGGAAGTTAGCTGATTACAAATTTTTAATATGTTGTTAACATTTTCTTATATAAATTGTGAGCAACTATCATAATAATATATTTAGTTGTAAATAAGCATCAAACAAAATTATTGCGTTAAACAAACCTGACAAAATGTGTAATAGCCTCGTCTTTCGGGTCCGGCTTACAAAACAAAACCAAAACGAAATTCTCAATCTGTTGCAGTCCTGATAAACATCAGACGTCAGAAGCAATTCGAGGAGACAGGTGAATGGAAAGCAGTCAAACGGGCTGGTTTTTGCTAAATATGTTAGTATCGCAACTACATAAGTTAAATAATCCCTTAATCCTACACGACCCGATAGCGATTCCTGTTTTTACTATTCTATCTGCCATGGCTGCAAACGCGAGTGTTTGTAACCTAATGGTTCAGAAAGCTAAAAGAAATTGGACAAAAATGTTACGATTCAATCCGATCAGTTTCGGCAATAGTTGATCCCAAACACCCCCTTGTTGCTCATATAAGCCGTATCATTTTTTGGTGTTTAACATAAAAAAATTACATCAATCCTGTTGTCAGCATCTTATGTATAGGAAAGGTTCATTTGTTGGATAGATAGTCGTTACCTTTGTGTCTAGAAAATCAACAAACTTGGTGTGTTTGGTTGGTCTCCAAAGGAATAAAAGCTAATCTAAACACATTCAATGATCACAACTTATATTCCTCCATTTGTAAAACAAACCCATATCAAAATTTCAAATACCCACCTCAGTTCCAATCCCAAATTCCAATTTTTTTATAAAGAACAAATTTCCGAAAACCCCACATATTATTTCGGAAACCAAACCAAAAAAAAAATCGTAGTCCATGATAAGGACGAACCACTAACCTGTTAATTGATCCTTAAATAATTGCAAATCCAATTTCCTAATGCTCGTGACTGTTGCATCTTTGTTGTACCTCTGCAATAACAAAAGGATGTAAAACAAATACTTACTCAAAACATTGATTGATGTTCAACACTCACCTAAAATTTAATTAACAAAACTATAAAAAAGTTAAAACTTACACCTTCTCGACTAAAAAAATCGTACCGCCTCACGTAGCATCTGCTTATGATTCTCTTTTGGTTTCAAGAATTAAGGTTATTGATTTTGTTCCAAGCTGTAGGAGAAAAAAGGGGGCGGATCTATGTTTAGTGTGTGTTTGAGAGAGAGAGAGAGAAGGTGGGTGAGATGACAGTGTGTGTTTTTTGGTTTGATGATAACACGTAGTCTACACGTGGAAACAAATAAAGAAAGGAAATTCGAACCGGGTCGGGTACCAACATAGCCATAAATGCATTTATTCATGCCTCGGGGCAACGTTCTTGATCTTTAAATATATTGTATAATTAGTCCATTTGTCACCCATAAAATATGTACTATAAATAACTAAAAGCAATACAAAAATCTGAACATGCAAAATGGTTAACTACCTTTTACCCAAAAAAAAAATGGTTAACTACCAGTTCCAAATGGGTTAGCCGGTTCTTCGGTTTTGATCTAACTTAATGGGCCAAGATGAATTAAACCATTGAAACATATTTCTCAATCATTTGAAAGCTAAGATGTATTTTTCACAAAGAAGCTGTCCTATAACTCTGCAAGGGTAGTAGGGAAAGTTTTAAAAAAGAAAACATGGTGACTGACATTATCAAAGCAATGTGGGACACCTTATCCAACTATCCATTTTATATTGCATTGATCTATATAGTAATTTTCAAATGGGTTAATGGACCTCATTTATATTTGCATGGATCAAAACCATGTAAAAAGTTAATACTGACAATCTGAAGGAGAGCTTATACAAATCGTCTGTTCAAATTTTGATGGCATCGCCACTCTGCAAACCTGACAAATAACCTGATATTATGCTTCCACGGGAATACAGTCTAACGAATATGGTTGTTGAAGACGTGCTATAACTCTCGTTCCTGAAAATTAAATAAAGAATAATAAAGAAGCATATCACGATAAATGCAGCTAGTGGGTTTTAAAGTGATCTGATTCTAGCACAAAACAGCCAATCTAAGTTGTCTAAGAAAAAAATCTAAAGGGCTTCATTTAGTTTTTCAGAAATTAAACTTCAACAGGTAACTCAGCTCAAAGAGCTTCTAAACAATGGGTTTACGCTCAGCATTTGCAGAAGCCTAAGGAGGCAACAAAATTTGTAATTACAAATTTGCGAAGACACTAAAATGCATTACCTTAATTCTTTCAATATGGTAGTGATCCTTGCTAGAGTTTCTATCTTCTTTTCTGTTTCACTCACATGTGTCAAGTGCGCAAACTTCTTATCTTCCAGTAATCACAAATAAGGTCTATAAAACCACGTCAACAATTCACTATGCACCGGGATGGGTGGGCTTGTCCATTTCTTATCTCAATAACTAAAGAGCATAGAATGTTAGCTTTTGAAACCGATTTTTCAAGAACGTGATTATAGTATAATGCTGACATATATCAGAGGAGCTGACATATATCAGAGGAGCTGATATAGAGAACATAATAGAAGAGGAAGGCTATAACTTCAAAAATTATGTAAAGGATAATACCAAATATCAGTTACATTTTCTTTATAGTATAATGCTGACATATATCAGAGGAGCTGATATAGAGAACATAATAGAAGAGGAAGGCTATATCAGTTACCTACTACTCGCATATGCATGAGATTAACACTTTTGCATCAATAGTTTCCAAAAATATCAACTACTAATACATAAACATTATTACATCATATTCAAATAAATATAACTTGAGTGTCCGAAAAAATCAAGAGAAAGATGTTTTCATACAACTTTAAAGCAAAAATTCATTTCGATTAACATTGTTCGCTAATAAGTGTTCTATTCTTGAAAAAAAAAAGTGTGGCTTAGTTACAAAATAAATACTTGTTTTGTAATCAGATTAACGGTGAAACTTTTAGTTTTAACTAAACTCCTTGAAAATGTAAAAATGGGTCGGTTCGAGATCATTTTAGCACTAAAGTCCTTATTATGAGAATCGTTAAATTCCTTATTATGGGAATTGTTAAACACGTATACAACTGATTATTTAATCATTGTGTTTGGATGAGCAAGTGCATAACTTCTATCTTTCATTTTGTTACAGGTGATTATGACATTCACATTATACTACTGATTTACCCACTGTATATGATCTTATAGCTTGAGGTGGCAGTTTTGACTCATTTATGCATAAAAGGGTCAAAAAGGATAAATATCAACTACTAATACATCCAGAGATACACAACAAAAATTATACAAAGTACTTATCAGCATATTTAACTATATGTGGTAAAAACATAAGTACTATGGAGCCTCAGAAATCTCAGTTTTTCTCTTCATTGTTTATAATCAGACAATATAGGCAAAACTTTTAGTCATCATAGGCCATAATATTCTGTAGTAAAATTTTACATAGTATACTACCATTTACATATTAAAAAAGAAGTGAAATATTTGTACCTCTCATTCACAAAAAATCTATCCCAAAATTCATTAACATATCCAAAGAAAATTCATAAACACATCCAAAAGCCCTAATGGATTGGACACATTTCAAGAAATTGATTATTTCGGATATGCAATCATGAACAAAAAACACCCCTAACATAAATCATCATAACAAAAAAACCCAATATGAATAATCATGATAAAAAAACCTAAACAGACAAATAATAATGGCATTTGCAATGGGATACTACTATATAGTTACAAGTAGATGAGAGTGTAGACTATGTACATGACCCACTTTTAGGATACAATACGTCAAATAATAAAGCGAGATATAACTCAGAATGAATAGAAGTTTATTACTACCTGACTGCACAATAATAATTATGTTTCATCAGCCTTTGGCTCAAGCACCACCAAGATTTTCTCTACTTGGTCACCGCGCAAAACCTCCACAGTGACCTGCCCATCATAAAATAGCTAATGTTACATCAGTAGGCTACATTGAAAACTATGCTTGATTGAAGGAATAGTACATTAGACCGGGGCTGTGTACGCGATGAGTTCACGGGCTAGACCCGTCACTTTCTCTGCTGCCCAAACACTGTTATAAAACAACATACGAAGCTTTAAATTGTGTGCCTAAACAACCCTTTTCTCTTGTCTATTTTAACACTGAAAGCAGCTGCAAGTGAAAACATCAGAAGGTTGATAATAAGGTGTGTAACACGAAAGTTATACCTCTATGAAGCACTAGCTTCCAAACACTCTAAAATAATCTAGCGTAGGTTTTCTACCTCTTAAGAGTTCGTAAGGTGTTTTTCCTAGAATGGCTCTAATGAGAATTTGGTTGAGAATGTATGTTGAAGTATCTACGGCGTTATACCAAAACTTTTGTGGTAACAATTGCTCATTCAACATAGTCCTACTTATTTCTTGAAGTGTCCTATTTTTCCTTTCGATCACGTCATTTGATTGAGGAGTGCGTGGAGCCGAAAAGTTATGTGTAATACCGTTGGCATTACAAAACTCTCCAAATTGTACTTTATTATCAAATTCTCTACCGTGGTCGGTTCTTATTGACACTATTGAACAACCTAATTGATTTTGAATTTTCCTACTAAACATTTCGAATTGATCGAAAACTTTGGTTTTATCCTTAAGGAATCCAGTCCAAGTATACCTAGAGTAGTCATCTACTATGACTAAGGTGTAGCGGTTTCCTCTGTAACTCCGTACGGTGGACGGACCGAAGAGATCCATATGGAGAAGTTCTAAGCATCTAGTCGTTGAGACTATACTTTCCTAGCTTTGTGACTAGCGTGAGCTTGTTTTCCTATTTTGCAAGCATCACAAAAATGTTGATTAAACTTAAGCTTAGGTAGGTTTCTAACTAATTCTTTAGAAGCCATCGATTGAATGAGACGCATGTTTGCGTGACCTAATCTCTTATGCCACAAAGTGGAACTTTCATCAATCGTTGTTAGACAAATTTGATCCTTTGGCTTATTTCCTAATTTCATCACATATAAGCCTTTCTTCCTAATACCTCTACCTATGACTTTACCGTCCTTAGTGATTTCACTATCATGTTCAGAGAAAGTTACTCTACACTTATTGTCACATATTTGCCATATACTTAGCAAGTTAAATCCTAAATTATCAACATTATAACAACCCCAAATTTTCATCAATGTAATTATCCATCTATTAAATTAGATGCAATTTTCATCAATGTAATATCTACTTACTAAATTAAGTACAACCATTTTCACGGGAATATTTTTGCTTTATTCTACTCTATATGCAACGTAACTTGCATAACCAAAGTAAACGAGCTCACGCAACCTACCAATGCCAACTATATCTACGTTTATAGTAAGTAAACGTCCTAATATGTCAAGTCTATGTTCTAATATCATTTTTACCAAATACGTTATCCATTTAACATACTTTTCAAAACGTTATTTCAAAACAAGCATTAAACGTTAACGTTTATATCAAAACCCTAATTATATGTAATGTTTACATATAAAATAAATGTACAAGCTATCAAAGCATGTGTACAAGTGTACAATGCATAATTTTTGAATATTAATTCCCTCCTAAACCTTGGTACAACTCCCTAAAGCTCAAAGTATAATTCGACTATGCATAGAATTTAAATAAGCTCATTTCCCTCCATTTTCATTCTAGATTTCGTACAAGCTCTTAGGCATAAGTTACAAACACTTAATTCCCAACATATAAACCCTAAACTATCCTAAACCCTAACCCTAACCTGAATTTAAACCAAAATCCTAACCCAAAAACCCTAATAACTTATTACACCTTAACTAGTTTCAAACCAATTTAAAACAAGCAACCACCCTTGCACCACCATGATCCACCACCTTGCTTGCCTACTTCAGCACCTTGTCATCAACCTAGCACCCACACACCTTAGTCACACACTTGCTCATCAAGCAAAAACACCTCCTTGTCACCCCTTGTTAACCGAACCCCCTCATACACCTTACACCTCTTCCTATTACTTTCCTAGCTCTCCATACTCACCTCTAGCAGCCCTTAGTCACTACTCTACTACACCTTGGTCCTTACTCCAAGTAATCTTGGCCTCCAAGTTTCCCTAGCCCTATATATACACGCATACATACATACACTTACCATTCACCATCAAAACTTCATACTACCTTAAAATTTTGTTCTAGCCATGCCATAGAAGACTAAGAAGAAGGTAAACAGCAAATAGAAGTCAAGAAACAAGAAAAGAAAGGTCCTTGAAGTCATCTCCAAGTTTTCGAGTTGTTTTTGCCCATTTTGACCCATTTTCATCACTTCGTGTACTAGTAAGCCTTCAATCTCGTTCAATAAGCTCTAGTTGTGTTTAAGATCTTGTATGAACTTTGTTTTAATCCTTTGATCAAGCTAAATCATTCATTTGGTTTTCCTAAACCAAACCAAACCCTAATTCGCACCCTAAAACCCTAATACGCCATTTTCATGTAATTATCAAGCTAAAAGCTATAAAATGATTTAATAAGCTATTTTAATAAGCTCATTTATCATATCTATAAGCATTGAAACTAATCTTAAAGCCTTAAATCCATCGGGTTAATCTTTTTAAACCAAACGAACCCGTTTTGGACTTTTAAGCTCATAAGCTCTTTTGATAAGCTATAAGCTCGTAAAAGTTACTTATTTTAGCTTATGGTAATAAGCTATAACCTGCAAAATTAATTTCTAAATCAAAAATATTAATATTATGGTTTTTGGACTTAATTCGCAAATGGTTTCATGCAAAAGGGTATATATTGTAAATTCTTAGAAACTTATAACTAGAGGGGCTAAAATTGTAATTACTCTAAAGTTATAACTTCAAGGGGCTGTTTTGCCATTCTTTAAAGTTAAGGGTTATATTAAAAGGATTAACTTTGTAAATATATATAAACCAAGGGTATATATTGGTCATTTGCATTCTTAAAAGGCTATAAAATGTAATAGTTTATATTAATTTAAAAAAATATACTTAACATTATAAGACTCGAATTTTATTAAAACCCGAACAGTTTGTTCGTTGATCATCATCGATTTCGAAAACACTATTAACACAATTATGTTATATATGTAACATAATTTATCATCCACTAGCTTTTGAAGAAACTTAAAAAAATTATATGTTATCATTTAATCTATAACGTATCACGTTACTAGGGAATTTCATGTGAGGGGTTTCATTTGGGTAGACGTTTGACGATGGTGCATGGATTTAAGATTTTAAAAGTTATCCTTGATCCTCAAACGTTTAATACATGACCTCTGGATTATGATAGCCCGAACAGTGATACAATATTTTCACAAGTTAACAAACCAAAAACCGTTAAACTATAAACAATCAAACTAAGACTTGACATATTACCCAGGTTACATGACGAAGCTGTTTATTTCCACTTGATATACTTTTTGCCATCAACCAGATTTCCCTGTTAAGGTGAGTTCATAGTCTCACATTTACTTGTTTTCTAAATCCCGTGGGGAGATACATGCTATAACCATGAATACTATTATTGCATAAGTTTGCCTTCACTGCCAATATTTTTTAATTATGAACCATTAGCCACTCTGCGAATGTGAACGTGAATATTGAGGATAGATTATTGGGGGGGGGTGGCGCCGACTCGTTGGCTGTACCTGTACATGGGGTAACCAAAACACATATATTTGAGAAACAAGAAGGATAACATTTGGCAAGTTACCTTTCCTTAAGGGACAGTTGTTCCTTCAATTCGTTAAATTAACTTTGGATGTTAATATGTTTGGTGAGTTAATGAGCTTAGGCAATAACTACTATTTTCCCTGATAAATAGTATTCGTTGCAATATTTACCACTTATGATGACTGGTATGTCACTCACATTTCATTACAAAACACCTATGAATTTCACTGACGTTTTGATGCTAACCCTTTTGCATGTATATCTCAAGTAATTGAGCATTCTCTGGCACGGATGTGGCATTGGACTTGGGGTGGCAAACTTGTTATCATTCAATCTCTATGTTTTTATATGTATTTTGGGAACTCTTTTGTAACAATCTGTTATATATTTGAATGATAACTAAATTCACAAAACATTCTTTTGAGTCGGTTTCTATAATTTTGGACTATTGTTCATGAAGTAATTTACCCCATAATTAGCTTCGCTGCTATATGTCAAATAAGGGGTGTTACAGATGGTATCAGATAGCTCGGTTATAGAGAACAAGGTTAAACCTAAACTATAACTATTTTCCATCTAAGAAAGTCCTATGTGCCACTACATTTCTTGAATAGTATGTAAATGATACATAACTATTATACTATTATATAAATAACTTATGTTATTTTTCCACTGGGTTGTTTCAGAAATATGTCTTCCAACACTCCTAATTATATCTACCCTATTATCGTCCCATCTGATTTCGTGATATTGAGGATGCTTTTTCCTCAAAAATACTCCTGACTATACTTCGGCTTCACCGAACTATTCCCCAACCTCACCGGGAAACACCTCTCCTGATCCTTCAGATGATTTATCTAAGTATCTTTTAGCCTCACTAGCCATCTCACCTTTCCATGATGATCCTTATATGAAAGTTATGCAAGCGTATAATAATGCTACTAGTAATGAATCACCTATTCCACCACAAGCTCCTATGGCTCCACCAACTGTTTTGCCTCCATCTTCAATGTTTGATCCCCAAGATTTTTTTCTTCCTAAAAAGATTCTACCACCTAAGAAACGAGCCCGTTCCCGATCATTCTCCTCTACTTATGCTCTACCTCAAGTGTTTGAGATTAGAGAGAATTATCATGGCGTTCCAGATACGTCTTACGCACGTCATGAGGAACAGATAGAGACTATTCTAAATCACTTAGATGAGCTCCCTCTTGAGCGCATTGAGAACATATAAGATACTATAGAAGGTCTTGGTAATGGTCGAGTAATCATACAACAAGATTTTGATCAACTAGAAACCGAACTTCATGAAGCTCGTGCTCAGATTGCTGGATTTCAGAGAAAGAAAGTAGGGCATGATGATGAGATTGTTTTTGCTCGTGTCAGGACTTCTACTTTAGAGATACTCATCGAGGATATCCAGATTCGCCACCGATCAGATATGAAGAGTCTTCTGGACAAGATCCAAGAGCTCAAGAATCACAAGGGAGGACCATCAGACTACTAGACTAGATCTTTATCATTTATAGCTTTTGTTAGAATCCAACCACTGGATGTGTGGCATAAATAAAGACACTTGTCAAATTTTGACTATGTAAAGTATGTAAGACAAGTTGTTTATGACTTAATACAGTGGTGATTCCATTATACTTCGCTATTTATGATACCGATTTATGTATGTCATGGTTGTCTATCCTATATTGCGATGACTCATATCTTTATTCAGGATTACCATGGTTCTCTTACCATTCGGTTTTTCTCGAACCTTTATCATGAATACCATTAGGTGGAATCGTATGCACAATGTCTTGATTTCACCTACACCACCACCAAACTATCCCTTGATAAATTATCTAAATGGTCGCAGTATGAAACCACTAAAAAGTAAACCCGTCCCTGAGAAACCTAATGAGTTAGATGCTTGTTAGAGTATCCATTCCAAAATTCTCCGTTATATCCTACAATGTAATATCAAAGAATGTGTATTTCTTGTTAGAACTTGCATCAAAATGAGAATCCACACAATGATATGTCAAATAAATTCAATATCACTAAGTATGAAATTTTTGATTTTTATACGATGACTTGTGATATGACTATCATTATATGAATTCTTATTCTATGTTGTCTTGTAAATGTTGATAGAATGGCTCCTAAGAGGACATCAACAACTGCAGCACCAGCTATGACGCATGCCGCTATCAAGAAATTAGTTGCTGATAGTGTTTCCGCAGCTCTGGAAGCACAAGCTGCTACCATGGCAAATACTGACAATACCAATAGGAACACCAAAGAAAGAGAAGCTCATATAGCAAGAAAATGTAGCTACAAAGAGTTTATGAGCTGCCAACCTTTTAATTTCAAAGGTACAAAAGGCGTTGTTGGCCTCATCCGTTGGTTTGAGCGAACTGAATCAGTGTTTTCTCGTAGCAATTGTACCGAAGACTGCAAGATGAAGTTTGTTACTGGTACTTTAACTAAAGAAGCTCTATCTTGGTGGAATTCCTTTGCCCAACCTATTGGGATAAAAGAAGCTTACAAGATTACCTGGGTTGAATTCAAGAAGCTTTTGATAAAGAAATACTG
>BQNB010151520.1:0-15889 GCA_026074375.1 Tanacetum coccineum | reverse complement strand
ACTTGATAACTAAAATAACAGCCTACCCGACGACACATCAGACGTCGTATGTCATCGCAAATGAGTATAATAGTAATTGATCCTTTATGTTAGGATCTAGAACTAGATAGATCTTCTAGCCTTTGCGGTTGTATATTACTTATGTAATCACAAGTATATACGTGAGAGACTCTAACAATTGTTTAGGCGGAAACTAAACAATGCAATATAAAGAAGAACAAATATAAATAATGATCCTCTATGGATCTCTCTATTGATAATAAATTGTTTTTGTAATTTGTAATCGGTACAAAACCCTAATGCTAAAGGTTTCTTTTATAGAGAAGAAACCCTAAATTGCTCAACAAGATTCCTAAAAACGCGTAAGAGATATACATCAATCTCTTCCTAATATATCTCATTCCTATCTTAATGAGATAATTCTAGAATATAACTATCATTCCTTAATTACAGTAATCACGTCTATAAATAAGTTCAGCAGATTCTATATCTGTCAGCAGAAATGAGAACATGACCAGCAGGAACATAATCAGCAGGAATACTACTTGAACTGCCAGCAGGAACCACTTAATGCCATCAGCAGGAACAAACATCTCTAACAGCAGAAACGACACTTAGTCGTTTTCAATAATTCCCAACAAAATCTTGTTAGGATCTAAAACTAGATAGATCTTCTAGCCTTTGCGGTTGTATAGTACTTATGTAATCACAAGTATATACGTGAGAGACTCTAACAATTGTTTAGGCGAAAACTAAACAATGCAATATAAAGAAGAACAAATATAAATAATGATCCTCTATGGATCTCTCTATTGATAATAAATTGTTTTTGTAATTTGTAATCGGTACAAAACCCTAATGCTAAAGGTTTCTTTTATAGAGAAGAAACCCTAAATTGCTCAACAAGATTCCTAAAAACGCGTAAGAGATATACATCAATCTCTTCCTAATATATCTCATTCCTATATTAATGAGATAATTCTAGAATATAACTATAATTCCTTAATTACAGTAATCACGTCTATAAATAAGATCAGCAGATTCTATATCTGTCAGCAGAAATGAGAACATGACCAGCAGGAACATAATCAGCAGGAACGGTTCTTGAACTGCCAGCAGAAATGAACATTTCTAACAGCAGAAACGACACTTAGTCGTTTTCAATAATTCCCAACACTTTATCTTTTATATAATAAAAAAAATACTTTATTTCGAAATTTTCTATAAGATTATATCATGTTAAAAAAATTTAGACCAATCAAGTCGGTTGATTTTGACAGGTAGGCAAAATCGTGCGATATAATTGGTTAAAAGGGTAAAAATTAAATCAATTTTGGTCAAAATTGAAAAAACTGGTGGAGAAATTTGATGGAGAAAAAAAACATAAAAATATAGGTGTCAAATTTGTGAAAATAAAAACTTAAAAAAAGAGGAGATGATTAATAAAACTTTAGTGGTTGAATTTTAAATATAATTTTTATAGAGTTAAGTGAAACTTATACTAGTAATTTCTATATTTTTTAATAATTTATAAGATAAACAAATATCCGCTTAAACTTTATACCTTATATACTTTATACTTTAAATATAAAATCTATTTAAAGTTTATATAAGAATATAAGAAAAACATATAAAACTCGCATATTGTGTACAACATAATATTAATAGATAAATTTGAACAACAATATCAACATCAACACTTATGTGAGTTAAACAAAGTTAAATCTTTCATCCGACAAAATCTTTACAAAATATTAACCGATATTAATCAATGTTTTAGAAAAACGGTTTTTTAATTGAACCGGTCGAGCCACCGATGAACCGGGTTTTGCGGCAAGATCTGGCTTTCGGTCACCTGACCGGTTCAAGGTTTCAAACGACCGTGTCAACTCGGGTTTTAACACACTTATACTAATACATAATAATTTTTGTATGTAAAACCACATGCATAGTTATTAGTTGTACTAATATCACAATTACAAAACATTAAACACGAGAAATTTTTCATATGCTCGTATATTAAACAAAAAATTTAAAATAATTTTGATTTATATGTAAGCTTCGTGCGTGCACGAGACTTATAACTAGTTTACATTGGTGATAAAATATATTAGATTTTGAAAATATTTATGATTTAAGTTTATTTTGATACCAAACTTTTGGATATTAAGGGACTAATTATCATCCTTCATCTCTATATTGATCCAATGGATGAGATTAAAACCAGAACTCATTTTCATCTTTTTTTAAATATTAATATCTCTAAAACTGTTAATCATTAAGCGAAAAAAATATATCATCACGTCGAGCATTTAATTATCTTTCTATAGATATCCACTTTGTTATACTTTCGATAAACGTTTTTTCGTTTTTTTCACTTTTTAATGTTTTTTTACGTTTTTTCGTCTTATTTTTTCATTGTTAAAACTTGCATGAGAAATCACATGTGATTAAACACTAAAAAAATCACATGTGATTAAATGATAAGTGTAGATTACACATATCTATTTATGCTTAAAAAGGCCCAAATAAACCCAAAACGGATCAAAAATGGCAAAAATGTGCTTGTATCTGAGTTTTATGTGTGCAGGTATGGATATGTCAAATATCACAAGAAATCAGTCAAAAACGAACACGAGAACGGATGAGTGATCAAGAAGCTAAAGATCTCAAAGCCGAAGCCAGAGAAATCATGCCTCAGCCTTCTTCAGTCAACTGCAGCTAAACCACAGTAAACCAAAGATCATCTCTATTGCTTATTAACTCCAAGGGCTGAATTTGCAATTTATAAAAGTTAATTATAACTTTACAATTGTCTTAAGAAACCACAAGGGGTGAATATGCAATTTGCCAAAGATGTTTATTAACTTGAAATTGTGCTTTATAAACACATGGACCAGTTATGTAAATTCTTCAAAGATTAAAAAAGGCGCGGGTCAAATGATGGGTCAAACCACCCATGGATCATCTTTTAGCCAATCACAGCCAAGTACCCAACCCAATAACCCAACCATTAACCCGACCAAACCCGGGTACCCTTATAACTCCTACTAACATTTACTGTGCATCTATTTACCCCAATTTGGATTAAACAAAACTCACCCACACACGAACACACCAAGAACACACCTAAACCCTAGTTAATAATCCCTACTCTCCCACCCTAATTAACCATGGGGTTAATGATCCCCTCACTCTCCTTAACCCACCCATCACTATCAATCAACCCTTACCCCAATCCACCCTGGCAAAAAGAAGCAATCTCATTGGTTGATGTGACGTGTGTACTCACTCACATAACTAACACACTGTCCACATCAACAATCCGCATCTATACATCCAATCGTACGGTTGATATAAGAGATCAAGGAAAGAGAAAGATTGAAGGGTGGAGATGAGGCCAAGAGAAGGATCTAGAAATGGCTAGTAAGTCGGGTATATAAACCCCCACATATCCAGCAGATGGGGAGGTTAATTTTTTAGGTTAATTTTTCTAGTTAATTTTTGGTTAAGTTTTTTTTAGGTTAAGCTTTAATTTGTTCATTTTTATTTCGAATGTAATCTCCATTTAAGTATTATGTAATTGTCATTTCAAGTTTGTAAGAAACATATTTCAGTTTAATAAAATTTTTGTTTCGAATAAATCTTTTTGTTCATTTAATTTCCGTCAAGAATTTGTGTTCGAGTTTGTTTGTTTGATTGTATTGAACAAGACTTGGAAATACCGGAATTGGATGGCTGCTTATTTCCAAGGGGTTTAGGCTGAGGGTCAGCAATTAGGGTTAGATTAGGTTTTTGATTTTGATTAAGGGCTTATGTGGATTAAGCCATAAGCCCAATATAAGCTGATATACTTTCCTGTTAAGCTAGAAAGTGAAGGTACACTTATTTCTTTCATTAATTCTGTTTTATTTATGAATGTTGTTTTTTTTAGTTATAATCTGTCTTGTTAGTAGTATTAAATAAGCTGCTGTTAGATATAGATTGTTAAGCAGTTAGGGATTGCTTATTTGAAATAAGCAATTTAGTTTGAGGAGTTGAAACTTGCTAATGGATTTGAGGTGTTTGTTTAAGCTTTAAGTTTTAAGTTTAGATAGATATATAAGCTGCTGAAGCTTATAAGCTCTTAATAAGCCCTTATAGCTTATTTAGAATAAGTTAGTGATTAAGTTTTATTAAGATTGTCTTAAAATAGTTTAGTTTAATAAGTTGTGTTTTAATAAATGGATGCTGTTTGTTAAACATTAAATGGTTCAGGGACCTGTTTTGCCTGATTTAATAGTTTCTGTTAGTTATTAATTTGCGCAGTTAGTCCTTGTTAGTTAATATTTAGTCCTTGGTTAATTTTCTCGTTAGTCCTTTCGTTAGTTTTATAGTTAGTATAGTTAGTCCCAAGTCCAGGGACTATATCTGTCATTAGTTCGAACTTTGTGTTTTTATAATAAATTCAATATTTCGCCGCCTGCCCTTATCTTTCGGAAATGTCAATTCCAACCCATGTGTTTGGGCTGTTTTAGTTTCAGTTTTATAAAATAGTTTTTATTAATTAATAAATTAGGTTTTAAATTTAATTAGTTAAATTAGTTTTTATTTAGTAGTTTAAAATTGGGGTTTTTTATAAAATATAATTTCTGTACTTTTTCTGCTTATAAAAAGTATTTTTCTTAATTTTTACCAATTTAATTTCTATTTTTAGAATTAAATTTAGATTAAATAGTTTTTAATTCATAAAAAAATCCGAAAAACCTTTAAAAAAATATTTTTCTTTTTCCTAAAATTTTCTTTAGCATTAATTTAGGTTTAGGAATTTAGTTTATATTTTTAGGATTTAAATTGGATTTGTTTTCATTAAATGTCGCGTTTAATTTGTTTCCGATTTTAGTTTAATTAGCTTAATTGCTTGTGTTTTTAATCTAGTAGTATAATAAACCAAAAATATCTCTCTTTTTCTTATTCAAATCATAATCCAAACTTAAACGAGGTTTCCATTGCACGAGTCATTGGGGAAACGACCCGGGTGATCATACTTGCCCGGTTATATACGTATATTATATTTTATATTATTTATATTTTTGAGAGGAATTTTTTCAAGGGAAACTGGTAACTTTCTCTAATACTCTCGGGATTATATTATTTTTATTATATTGTAAGTGTGTAAAAACTGTCACAATCAGTTTTTTGCGCCGTTGCCGGGGGGACTTGTGTGAGCGATTCCTTCGTTTTGTGTTTGTCGATTTGGTTTGAAGATCCTTTCGTCCTCGAAAGTTAAATTTTTGTCATAAATTCAAAAATCCAAAAAATAAAAAATATAAAAAGTAAAAAAATATATTTTCCTTTTCTTTTTAGTATAAGTAAAAGATAAAAAAAAAAAAAAAAAAAAAAAAAAAATCAAAAATATAAAAAATTGTCTTTAATTTAGAAAATAAAATTCACCAGTTGGGTTAACGACACTACAAATATATCTTCCATTGAGATATTATCATTTCAATTTCCGGTGAATTGCAATTGTTCCAATTCGTAATCAAAGATTTAACACTTACCTTTTGTTCTTACGACGTACGGTCACTTGAAAAGCAAATTTTCAAAGACTACCGTGAGTAGTTGATTATTTGGTTTATAGTCTTCTTTCGTTGTAAAGTTTTAAATTAATTGCAAAAAAAAAAAAAAAAAAAAAAAAAAAAATCCAAAAATATTTTTATTTCCTTTTGAATTATTTTCAAAACCTAAAAATATTCTTCTTTTTCCTCTTATTCGTTTAATTCTTTTCTTCTTAATCCTCTATGTTGTTTAATTCTTATGGCGTTTCTCATCGTTCAAATCCCGTTTACCGCATTTAAAGGTGTTCGAACTTGTGTAAGTTTGTACACTTAAGGATTGTTGTTTCGATAGGGAGTCTTAAAGACAAGATACTTGTTCCCGTACCTGACTCTTCTCCGTGTTGTGCAAGATGTGGAACCCCGGTTGATGGTCCGAGTTGTCGTGGATGTGCATTTTTACGAAAGGAATTTGAGGAAGATTTGCTTGCGTATTGTGTTGAAAATGGAATTTTCCAAGATTTAAAAATACTTCCGAATCGTCCGACGACAATACCAACGTTGTTAATGCTCTTCGAGAGCCATGCGTTGTCAATCAAGACCCCGGTGAAAAATCTTCGCAAGAACCTCCACAAATTGACCATAATTGTTGTTATGAGTGCGGTGATTCATCAGATGGAATTTTTTGTCGACAATGCATTTGTAAATCTTGTGGTAAAGGTGCTCATTACGGTTATAATTGTCCACCAAAAGATCCGATCATTTCTAAACCAGAACAATGCAATCAAACCATTAATGAGCTCCCACAGATTTTGCCAATTGTTCACCCAACATGCAATTATGAAGCTGAAAATTCATTCGCTTATGATCCAAACCCGAATTCTTTCGATAATTCACAATATTTTTCTTATCATCCTCCACAACCCCAGTTTGAGACTTACTTGTGTGAGTTGTGTGGAAATAATGCTCATTATGGTTATGATTGTCCTCCACAGTTCCCGTTTGTCTATGAACAGGAGCCGTGTTACAATCAAAACTTTAATGATAATTATTTTCCACAAAATTCTCAGAGTTTTTCTCAACAATATCTTTGTTGTGCTTATTGCGGAGGTCCTCACCATGATTATCAATGTCAACCGATCAATGAAACTTGCTATGAACCTAATCCGAGTTATGATTATTCCGGTTTTAACCACCCACAACCTCCGCAAGACTCCGTCTATCGTCAAGAAGCTCTTAATAAAATTCTTAAAGAGTTTGAAGAATTAAAACGAGATCAAAGAATGTTAACGGAATTAAAAAAGCAAATCGCGGAAGAACAAACGGTTAAAGAGGATATGAGTATCGAGGAAATGAGGCATGAGCAGCAATTGGTTGATCGCAAAATTAAAGAAATCACGAATGATTTGGGAATTAGAAGATTTCGAGGCGAGGTGATTGATGAAGAATTTGAGAGAGATTGTGAGATTAGAATTCGAAAACTTAAGCAAGATTTTAATGTATGGGGAAGCGAAGTTCGAAAAAAGGAGAAAGCTTACGAAGACGAAAAGTATGCTGCTGCCTGTCGTTACATGCTTTCTGTTACTTGTGATGACGAGGATGATTATATTCCTTTAGCAATCACACCCGACTTACCGAACGGAGAGTCCTATATCTCTCTAAATAGGGGATGAGCATCTCGACATATTCCGAGCAACGTGAATGACGAAGTAATAAAGTCTAGTGTTGAGAACCTTGTCCCAATCCCAAGTGAGTTCGAGGGTATTTCCGACGATACGTGTGATGTGCCTAATTGTGATAATAATTGTGTTAATGTTGAGTCCGATTTTGTGGAATCTTTGATTAACCGTGATACTTCGATTGTTTATTCTTCTAAGATCGACCCTATTCTCGAGGAGTTCGCCGGTGAACTTGCTCATATTGCTCCAATTCCACCGGGAATTGTTGAAGCCGATTTTGATCCAAATGATGATACTTCGAGTGATGACGATGATTTTGAGGACATCGAGTACATTAGCTTAGAAGAAGTCGAACAAGAAGAGAAAGAGTTTGACTTAGAAGATATTTTTCAAATCCAAGACGTTATCCTTCGTGAGAAATTGTTAAACGTTAGTCGTCTTATTTCTAATATCGAATCTTTGAAAGACAATCCTATTCCCATCGTGGATAGTGATTCGTCCGAAACTTCTCTTTCTTTTTCGGATAATTCTTTACCCGAATTCGAGTCTTTTAGCGATCATACGGAAGAGACGAGAAGTGGCAGTACCACTACTCATGCTAATTACTCTCTTCCCGAGTATGAGTCATTTCATTTTGATAATCCGTCATTTCCTCGTCCTCCTCCGGAACCACCGGATGTTGAGATTTGCTTAAATTTTGAGTCTGATACTCCCGTGATTGATAATTTTGAAGAGCTTAATGAAGACCAGAGGGAAGGTGAAAATGTTGTTTTTCTAAATGTTGAAGAGGACGATTCCTTCACATTTACCATCCGTACATTTCTACCATTTCTCACTTATCTCGAGGTTTCTATTTTATCTTGCTCCACCGGAAGTGAAGATCTCATTTTTGATCCCGGCATCATCACATTTTATTTCTTAAAACCGTTGGCTTTTTTATGGAAGTTTCTTTCTTCCATATTTGCTTTCTATAAGGACGACTAAATTCGGGGATCAAGTCGAGCTTGCGACTCGGTGACCAAAAACAAGCCGCTTCGTGGGAGTTCACCCCATGCTTATCCTTTTTATTTTCTTTCTATTTTCTATTATCCAATGTGTTGTGTTGAGAGAGGCTTGTACTCTTTCCGATTTCTCGATGTTTGTTGCTTGTTTGTTGTGATTTTTGCAGGATTCTCCCAACAAATTCTTTGAAGCCTCTCGTGTCCGGTTGATTTGTCTCGTTCAACTCGAGCTTCTCATCCTTTGTGTGAAATTAGTTTGGGGAGATCCATATCCTTTCATCATTATCGATTAACGTTTATCTTTGCATACTTCATAAACGGCTTAGATTTACGTAGAGACCCGACTTTAAACATTGAGGACAATGTTTCGTTTTAGTTTGGGGAAGGGAATCTATCAATTTGATGTTGCTTGCTTATTGTTTTGTTCTCACGTACCCGTTTTCCCACAAAAATAGCAAAAAAATTTAATTTTTAAGTTCTTAGTTGTCATACAATATAAATATATATATATATATATAAAAAAAAAATAATAATAATAATAATAATAATAATAATAAGTGTTAAGACAAAAATGTAGGTTTTCCGTTGGTAAGAATAAGAAGTAATTTTTGACCCGATCATACGTGTAGAGTTCTAGCTTTCTCCCTTAACAATTAATGATGATAGTTTGTGCTAGTCTCACATAGACTTTAAACATGCTAGACTTGAATCATTAGTAAATGAAGACTTGTGCTAATCTCAAGTAGATTTTAAATATGCCGAGTTGGAATTTATATAGGCTAAGTGTTCGCGAATTTCTTTCTTAGAGATTTTTAAATTGAGAAGAATAAGAAATGATAGTGTTTTTTATAAGT
Organism: Tanacetum coccineum; assembly: GCA_026074375.1. Lineage (NCBI taxonomy): Eukaryota > Viridiplantae > Streptophyta > Magnoliopsida > Asterales > Asteraceae > Tanacetum > Tanacetum coccineum. Next base: position 6,821 of record BQNB010151520.1, on the reverse strand, counting down.
CATGACATTAAACGTAGAATAGTTGGTTTTCTTTCAAGCTCATATGTATTAATTATGACTTTTTCTCCCATTAGCTTGTTTCACCGTTATATAAATGTTTAATAAATAAAGTTGTATGGTTTTTTGGTTAATAATTAGTTAATAGAAGTTTTCTTTAGTTCCTTTATGATTAGGATGAGTACACATCAGGAATACTTAATTTGGCATACTATATGTATCATATAAAGAAATATTTTGCTTATTCCTTAAAGAGCCTTAGGGTATATGGGATAAGTAGAATTCAATAATAATCTGAGACTGATAAAAGTTTGCTGTATCTTGCCGGCTCACAACCGATGTTACAGCCTTCTAAAAAGTCGAGGAAGTTACCGAAGTCGAAATATGTTTGCTACATCTTGTCGGAGGCGTGGTTGAACCCCCCCCCCCCCCCCCCCCCCCCCCCCCCCCCCCCCCCCCCCCCCCCCCCCCCCCCCCGTGGTTGTAGCCTTCTATAGGACTGGGGTATAATAAATGTTGCTTAATTTTGTCTTATTTTGTACCTTAAAGAGCCTAAGGGTATATGGTGCAAATAAGATTGGACTATTAATCTTAAAGAGCCTTAGGGTATATGACATGAATGGTGCCTTGCTTAAGTAGCCTAATAAAAGCCAAATTTTGGTTGCCTCGATGTGGACTTTATTCTTGATGACATTTGATCTTTTGAAAAGGGCTAGGAGCTAATTATTGCGTTCTTAACCATTACACTATATTTTTGGACTTAACAAGTATCGAGACAAGTCTTAAAGAGCCTTTGGGTATATGACTTAAGTAAAATCTTGATATACAAAAGTAGGATTTGCGGGAGGAAAAGTAAGCACACAATTAGTATTTATGAGTAGTGTTAGTGTCATGACTTGTAATTAACAATGATCTTGTTTTTAAGCTTAGCATGGGAAAAGTGAAAAATCGGGGATGATGAAGTTATCTTTTAGACACTTAATTGTGCTTTTTATTCTATGATCCTAAAAGTTACCAATGAGGTAATGAAAACAATACATTATATCAACACAAATAAGTTGTAGTTAGGTAATTATTTATCAAGAAAAATCATAAAAAGAGAAATTTTTTTGAAAATGGGAAATCGGGTGTTTTATAACTTGTGATCTCTTATCTCTCTCAACAAAACTCTTTGCTACTTTTCAAAGGTTTAGTTTGGGGAATTTTGATAAGTGTAGAATACACATATCCATTTATGCCTAAAAAGACCCAATTAAACCCAAAACAGATCAAAAATATGCTTGTATTTGTATTTTGTGTGTACAGGTACGGATAAATCAAAAATCACAAGAAAACAGTCAAAAACAAGCAAGCACGGACACGAGAATCAGAAGAGTACAAAGCCGAAGCCAGAAAAGTCAAGCCTCAGTCAAAATCAAGAAAACAATCAAAATCGGATGCATGCACGGACACGGGATAGAAAAGTACAAAAAAAAGAAGCTAAAGAAGAATTAAAGCCGAAGCCAGAAAAGTCAAGCCTCAGTCAAATCATGGTCAACAAAAGTCAATGAGGCCCAAAATATTCTACTTAAGCCCCTCAAGTTTCTGGAAAAGTTCATAAATGGTCCCTAAACCCAAATGGGCCTCACCCGGATCCAAAAGCCCAATCCCTAAAAACCCCTAGCCCACTTATCTTTTTATAAACCACAAGGGCCAAACTTGTAATCTTCGAAAGTCATTTATAACTTAAAAAGGGAAAAGCAAAGAGAGGGACTAGTATTGTCAATAGGGCAAATATTCAACTGAATCTTACCCCGATTCAGTTATAAAAAATGGCGCGAAAGCCATTTACTATTCATCATCATCAACAAAATTACCTTAGGGTTAAATCAAGGGGGTTTTGGAAATTGATGGGCAAGGAAGTCAATTCAAGAACTCTCAAGTACAATGGCAGGGTTATTAAGGTCAAATCAAAGCATCTCATTAGTTCTCTCAAGTCCTAAGACACGTCATCAATGGAAGAAGCACAAATAGAAGTGGGTTTTTGTACTAAATCACTCAGAGAACTAGCACAATGTCACATCAAAGGAATGCCATGCTGGCAATCCTCAGGTGTCCACAAATCAATCCAACGGCTTACAATAACTCTCCAATGATTGAAGAATCCAACGGGCATGATTGAAAAGAGCTTGGAAAGGCTAGAAGGATCCTTGGCAGGCTATAAATAGCCCTCACCTTCACACACATTCAATATCTAGGAGTATGAGTAGCTTAATAGTTTTAGCTTAATTTTTATGTAATTTCTTCTTTTTAAAATCATGTAATCAAGTTTTTAGTTAATGAAATTAATGTTTTGCTTTTAAATAATCTGTCTTAATTATTTACAAGTTTTTATTTAAACCTTATTTTCTTGCTTAAAAGCTACCATAAGCTATTCAAAAGCTCTTATAAGTCTATAAGCTTATAAGAGAGTTTAATTCAGATCCTAACCTACTTTAATCCCTAAAAACAGCTTAAGTACTCAATTCCTTTGCATTTTGGATTTATGAGCTTTTTGGAAGGAGAGCCAATAAGGGAAGGGCTCTCATGGACCAATACTGGCTTATTCTAAATAAGCCAGAGCTGTAGATTAAGCTCAATTGAGCCTAGCTTCTGTTTAGCTGAAGCACAAAGTAAGTTTCCTTTTAAAATTCCTTTTGCCTTTAAATTCTAGCTTAAATAATTGTTATATTGCTTATTAGAATAGATCTGCTTAGTTGCTTAATTTAGTTGCTTATTTGTGCTTATTTCTCTTTACTAGTGCTTATTAGTTATATGTCTTCATCTGTTTTTGCTTAAATAGGTATAGATCATTAGTTTCTTATTTCTGTCATAAAAATCCATAAAACCCAAAAATATTAGTTAAATTAGTGTAGATCCTAGAATTTTGCTTAATCAGTTGTTAGAACATGTTAAATAAGTTAGTTATAAGCTATTAGTTACCTAGTTGTTAAGGTTTAATCACTAGTTTTCAAAATCAAAAGCTTAATAAATTTCTATCAATAGATAAAGGAGTGTTTGGTTTAAGTGTGTTTGACCTCAAAAAGTCAAATTAGGAAATGCAATTTGTTTTAGTAAGTTGAGTTTTCATTTAAAATCAGTAGTTTAAGAGTTTTTAAAGGTTTGTTGCTAAATTTTCAAAAGTTATGGCTTATTATCTTTGTTTTTACACCAGGGCAGTTTTTTGACTATCTTTTTGCTTGTGAAATCTTGATCCAAAGCCCTTAAGGCTTGGATCTTGCTAGCATTGTGTTTAGATACACAATTTGAGTGTGTCTAAGTGCAAAGTTTCCCTTAGGAAACCTGCACCTTTGTGTTGCACTTGTGCAAAGTGCACCAGTACTAACCTTTTGGTTAGTACTGCTGTCACAAGTTTGTACTGCTACTTTTAGCCAAGTTTTTAGTTAAGTCAAATTAGGATTTAGGAGCTTAGATTCTAGTAGGATTAAGTTTAGGTATAGCTTAATATAGATTAAGGCTTAAATTTTATTTTCTAGCTTATTTAGCTGTCAAAAGTCATTTAAAAACTTAAAAAGCCAAAAACAGTAGGATAGATACTTAGTTTATTAAAATCTTAATTCTAGCTTAAGTTAGTAGTTTTTATAGCTTAAATAGATAGATCATAAGTAGCTTAACTAGTTTTCAAAAGCTTATAGTCTAGTTTTGTCTTTTGAGCTTAATAGCTTATTTAGACTTTGTGCTAATTTGCTTATTTTCTGAGTCTTCTTAGTTCATGCTCAATTTCAGTTGCTTAAAAGTACTTCCAGCTTAATTTTCTTTTCCTACATAGTTTAAGCATCTCATAAGCTCCCTAGAACTCTTTTCCTTTTCCATTTTGAGCTTAATTTGAGCTTGTTGTAAGCTCTTAAGTGAAAATTAGCTCAAAAGCCTTCTCACTGTAACAGCTTATTGAGAAGCTCTTTTAGAGCTTATCTTTGAGTTTCAGACCATAGTGCTTTTGTTAAATTTGTTCTCCCTAGCTTATTTTATAAATTTGCTTCTTTAAGTTTTTGCTGAAAAGCACTTTTAGTTTCAACTTATCCTTAAGCCTAAAATGGACTTTGTTTGAAGTCGGGTTAGGATCTCACTTGAAATTAGTATTGGTAATTTTTAGTTTGTTAATTTGTTTCTTTCTCTCAGTAGTTCTTCATAGTTAGTACTTTGCTCCGATAGTCCCTCTAGTATTTTCATAATTAGTCCTTAGTTAAGTCTTTTGTTAAGTTTTTATTTAGTTAAAAATTTTAATTAATAATTATGGTTTAGATTTTTAATTATTTTAATTAGAACGTTAATTAAAAGATAAAAATTAGGCTTTTAATTTTTACATAGATTTTCTGCACTTTTTCTTTTTATAGTGTAATATTTTTATAAAATTTTGTTGGACTGTTATTTTTAATAGATTTATTACTTTTTAAGTTATTTAATTAGTTTTAAATTTTAGAAAAATCATATCTTGTTTAATCTAAAAATAGGCCAAAAATATTAACTTTCTTCTTCTAAAATATCCCTCTTTTTTACTTATTTTACTTAGGATAAATATAATTTCAAATATTTTCAGTTTTTTTTATTTTAGGAATTAATTAGTATTAAATTATATTTTTAATTGATAAAAAAATCAAAAAAAAAATATTTTTCCTTTTTCCTAAAATTTTTTTCTTTGTTGCCTATCTTAGTTTTATAAATTTTAGTTTCATTTTAGAGTTAAAAATTAGTTTACTTGCTTATAGTCCCACGATTTAAATTGTTATCGCGTAATTTGTTTACATTGCTTAAATTGTCCCTTTTTAATGGTTGTTTCTTATTACAGTAGAATTTAGATAATCACCAATTATCTTTGCTTCATTCAAATCAGAAATCCAAGTTTAAAACGAGGTTTCAATTTCACTAGTCGTTGGGATAAACGACCCGGGTGATCATACTTATCCGGTAATATACGTATTATATAATATATTATATATATTTTTGAGAGTGAATTTTATCAAGGGTAACTTGGTAATTTTCTTAATTACTCTTTTAAAGTATTATATTTTATATATATTTTAGGTATAATAAACTGCAATCACATACCAACATAATAAATGTAAAATTTGATTTTAATTTTCAAATACAATTCCATACATATAAGGAACGTTAAAAACGAGATTAAAACGAGAAAGATACGACGTTTTTACTAAAAGTAATATTTATAAACGTTTTTAACTTTATAAATGTTATTTTCTCAAACAATTATTCTTTTTATATAATAAAATTATATAAATAATACATCAAGTATTTTAGGCAAATAACAAATTGTTGGACAAGTATATCATTTTTACAATTACAAATACATGGACATTTATTTTACAAGTGCAAATTAAATTGTTTAATTTTATAAATTAAACAAACACTTTTAGGTGGTGATGTAACTATATAGAATTACATGTGGCATTAGTTATTCAAAGTACTTAGTACTTATACGACCTATATTTAATTAGGTTGCATACAGTCATATCCGTGACGTTTTCATTCACTTGATTCATATACTTTAGTTCATTCATTAAGGTGAGTTCATAGGCCCATATTTTACTATATCAATGATTTACAACTTTTGGGGGTGAGAAACATGCATTGTTTTACGATTGGACACAAGTGTACATTCTTTTGATTACGTGTTTGCCTAAGTAACGATAACCCTTTGAGCCCATTATCATGAAATGTCAATTACTTTATGTGAGCGCGAATGTGATAAATAGATCTATTTGGGATTGACATCCCCGTTCAGGTGAGTAGCGCTCACTGTGCCGGTTTACCAAACAACGGACATATACATGTCAGATTTAGGATGTTGCGGGTTAGAACATCATTAAGGGCAATTTTGGCAATTTATATTGCAATTCATACATGTCGAACTTCAGTTTCATGAGCTTAAGGAAACGTAATTACTTTTTGTGATGTTTGCATTTGTTGCATTATCACGGGGAAAATCTTGCGGTCCTACATTATATTTTACATAAACCTATGAATTCACCAACTTTATGTTGACGTTTTAAAGCATGTTTTCTTAGGTCAATGAGGCACAAGGTGCTAAGGATGGCGCTTCTTAGACAAGAAGCTCAAAAGGTTTAGCGATTATTGAAAGCAGGTCAAAAGTTTGTTATCCCGAAGTCGTGGCTAATGATTCCAAGAGTAGTCTCTGGATGCTCCTCTTATCAAATTCTTCACCCTCTAAAAAGTTCCTTTCGATATACAACACATAGCTGCTTCTCTCGAGAATAAGATGCCTAATCTAGATGAACCAAAAGAGTGAATGAAATGAAAGCTTTAGTTGTTACTACTCCTGCACCCGTCAAAGAGTTGAGGAAGTTTGTGTCACTTGTGGATCAAATCACAATTTTAACCTTTGTCCGTTAACTCGAGGTGGAAACGATTTTTCTATTTTTCATGACAACATCCAACAATTTCAACAAACCGCAGCCGTTGGTAATTTTCTCCAAAGAAACCAACCTTCCAATTTGGCAAGTCAAATGAGACCACCGGGTTTCAATCAACCAACTGTCCAAAATAACCAAAACCGTTATCAAGGAACCAATTCTAATTTTTTCAACCAAAACCGTGGAGGAAATTACAACCAAAACCGTCCAAACAACCAAACTCAAAATCAAGTTTATCAAGCTCCACCATACCAACCACCAACCAATCAAGTTTTACCTTACCAATCTCTAACAAATAACGTTTTGAAAACAGATTTTGAAGAATGTGCAAAATCAAAATCAAGGATTGCAAAATCAAATGGCAAATGTTACAAGTTTGTTAACAAGCCTTTGCAC
>BQNB010151518.1:0-15889 GCA_026074375.1 Tanacetum coccineum | reverse complement strand
AAGCGCTTCTCGGGAGGCAACCCGTGTCTTTTCTTCTTTCTATTTTCTTGATTAATAAGTGAGTGTGATTTTATAGCCCAAGTGTGGGGGCGTGTTTCTTTCTATGGTATGTGGTTTTGTTTTTGCTGGATTCGTCATGATCATGAAGACCCGTGCTTGTTTTCAATCCTCCAATCTCCCGGTTTTTGATTTTCTGCTAATTATGGAATTCTCAATCCTGATCTTATATATTATTGTGTTTCCCCTTTCATACTTGGAATTTTTTGTATTTTCCTTTTTCATTCCTAAGTGTGGGGGTAAAACCCGACATTTTTAAATATTGAGGCCAATGTTCCATTCTAAGTGTAGGGGGGATTTCTATCGAAATATGATTTTACCTGTGCCTTGCTGTGACCCTCTCGTACCCTGTTTTGGCCAAAATTTTAAATTCTTAAGTCTTAATATCTAGTTTATTGTTCATATCTAAAAAAAAGAAAAAAAAGAAAAACAAAATTGTGTGTAGAAAAATGTTAAAATATAAATAGTTAGTTGAATAAAAAAATATATATTTTGACACAAATGTAGGCTTTCCGTTGGTGAGAATGAAAAGTAAATTTTGACCTGACCGGTTTTATACCTTAGCTTTCTCCTTAACTATAAATATATTGATTTTGTTAATCTTTTGTACAAGGAGATATAAAATGCAAGTCTAGCTTGAAAAAGTCAAGACTTTGCAAGTTCCCATAATTGATTTTAAATATGCGAAGATCGATTTATTAGAGTTGAGATTGTTGCCAGTCTATGTGACTTGTTAAAGTGCCAATCTTAATTCATTAGCCTAAGTATTCACGAGTTTCTTTCTTAGAAATTTTAAATTGGAAGAACAAGAGATGATAGAGTAGAGTGTGAGTTTTGATGCTAAACATAGAATAGTTAGATTTCTTTAAGGCTCATAAGTGTTAATTGTGGCTTTTTCTCCCATTAGCTTGTTTCACCGTTATATAATTGTTGAATAAATAAAGTTGCTTTAGGTTTTTGTGATTCATAGTTTTACGTGTACATCTTTCCGTAAAAGTCCATCTAGTGAAATTAAGGTACACATCGAGGTTTTGTCAGTGTTGTGGGGAAATAGACTCCTGGACCATGGTCGGCTCGCATACCGATGTGGCAGTTGTTAAAAGACCACAGGACTTGAAATTTGGCTAATAATAATAAAAGTTATGTAATAAACCAAAGCCGAAATAAGACTTCTGGATCATGGTCGGCTCGCATACCGATGTGACAGTCGTTTAAAGGGTGGAGGTAATAATAATAATAAAACTGTGGGCTGATAAAAGTTTACTGCATCTTGCCGGCTCACAACCGATGTTGCAGTCTTCAAAATAAGGCACATAGTAATAATAATCCGAGACTGATAAAAGTTTGCTGCATCTTGCCGGCTCACAACCGATGTTGCAGCCTTCTAAAAGGTCGAGGAAATTACCGAGGTCGAAATATGTTTGCTGCATCTTGCCGGCTCACAACCGATGTTGCAGCCTTCTAAAGGACCGAGGTTTAATAATGTTGCAATAATAATAAGTATAAAGCCAAATTTTGACTCCGGGGTTATCTAAATAAAGCCTCCGTCTCTGGACTCGTAGTTGAGTTGTTTCGGATGAAATAAAAAGGATAACCCCTAAATCATGCGAAATTAGAACCTTAATGTGGACCTTATTCTCACCATATCGTCTCTTTAGGAAAGGATTTCAAACTAATTGTGGTCTAAACCGGGTTTACTTTATATTAATAAGGACATAATTTATTTGTCACCAATAATAATAATAAAATCTTTAGATACAAAATTAGGAATAAAGGAGGAAAAGTAAATACACAATTAGATTTTATGAGTAGTGTTAGCATCATAACTTGTATTTTGCAATGATCTTTTTTTTTAAGCTTGGCTTGGAGAGGTGAAAGTCGGAGACGATGAATTTATCTATTTGGACACTAAATCGTGCTTTTTGTTCCGTGATCCTAAAAGTTATCAATGAATAATGAAAGCAATACATTATGTCACACATGAATAAGTTGTAAGTTGTAAATTAAAAAAACCATAAAAATAGAAAAAGTTTTGAAAAATGGGAAAATGAGGTGTTTTTAAAACTTGTGATTTCTTAACACTCTCCACTAAAGACTTTGCTACTTTTCAAAGGATTAATCTGGGGAAGTTTTGAGGTATTAGGTTTTAGAGCATATAACATTGCGTGAGGACACGACAATACTTTAGTATGGGAGAATTTAGTATGTGCGATTTTACACATATCTTTTACCATGAAAAACGAACCCAAAAGACCAAAAACATAATAAAAATCGTAAAAATATGTTTGTTTTTGTGTTTGTGTATGTGCAGGTACGGATATTAAAGAAATGGACAAAAGAAAAGACAAAACCGGACAAAACCGAGCACGGAATTAGAAAGAGCGCGAGAAAACGAGTCCAATGGTGCCCTCGAATTTTATTGGGTCGGCCCGTAACCCACTACACGGGCCGGGCCAACCCATGTTACTTCTAGGCCCAACATTAGCCTAAGAAAAAAAAATATATGGTTTATGTGATGATGTCATCGTGCGTCATGGCCATGTGCCTTCTAATTAAATCAAAAGATAGCATGTGCCTAAGCACTATGAAATTGTGGGCAAATTGGAAGACGACACATGGCAAATGGTTTATACATTTCAAATTGCAATTGCAGGTTCTACTAAAAATGATCCAAATGGTGTGAAATGTGGCTTACAAATGAAGCAAAATTAAAGGACACGTGGCGCTCAAGAAACGGATGGATCATTCTCTCATTTTCGTCGATCCGAGGTCTCCCACAAGATAGCCAATGATTGGCTCATTAACTCACCAATAATTGGGGCGGAATTTACACAAATAGCCCCTCACTTTGGCTATAAATAGAGATGTCTCTCACACTTTTGAAAGAGGGGGGAGAGAATGAGAGATGATTAAAATTTTCTATTTTTTAAGCTTATTAAGAGTAGGATAAATTTTAGCTTATTTTTGTTTAGGTTATTTGTAAAAGCTCAATCTAGCTTATTCGTTCAGCTTATTTGTTAAACTTAGCTTATTGGTTGTAAAATGTAACTTGATGTTTGAATATTACTCGTGGCTTATTTCTTTCCTTCTCTTTATACTTTTCTTTCGGGCTTATCTACATAAGCTAAACTTTTAGCTTATTTTCGTGGCTTATTAGTTGAGTTTGTTTACAAATAAGTGAAACATCAAACAAGCTGTCTCATAGCTTATTTGATTTGTCAATTTATTTAGAAACAAGTTTCGTTAATATAGTTTTTAAATAACTTTTGGTTCGACTTATTTCTTATAAGTTTACTGTTTCTAATTGCTTTCTAGCTTATTTCCTACAATCGAATAAGCCCTTTCATGACTTATTTGTTTAGATTTAAGCTCAAAAAAAAATCCCAATTAAACTTCGGCCTATTAATATTCTTTCTAGTTTTTTTTCTTTCGTTTGCTTATTTTGAAATTCCGTCTAGTTTTTATGCCTATTCGAATAAGTTGTGCGTTCAGTTGTAGTTATTCTAGCTTATTTAGTTAGTGAGAGCTTATTTTTGATGCTTACTCTTCGGTTAGAGTCTATCATGTTAGATGTAGTTTTGTTTGATGAATCGCATTTAAATGCGTTTGTTATTTGATTCTCCTATTTCAAAAGTTTTTAATTTTTTTTATTTTTTTTTGTTCGCATTAAATTATGGTATTACACATTTCACAAGCTATACTACGTCGTTTTGGCCACGCTTCTACAGTGAAATGAACAGTAACCGGTCCACTGGTCTCGGTTACTGTTCATCGGCCCGAGAAAAAATAATTTATAATCCCGCTCCCCTTCTTTGGCCAAAAATAAGAAAAAAAAAATTACGGGACGTACTCTCATTTTTAACTATTTACGGCTTTCTATCGGCCTGGGCCAAAAAAAAAAACGCTCGATTGTCATTTAATATAAAACAACACAACTATCAAACATGAGGACCGAAAAAATACCGCCACAAAATAATATGAAAAAAAAATTGCTCATTTTAAAAGTGGTACTACGTCGTTTTTGGCTAGCTTCTACAGTAAAATGAACAGTACCTGGCCCACTGGGCTCGGTTACTGTTCATCGGCCCGGAAAAAAAAAACTTTATAATCCCGCTCCCCTTCATTGGCCAAAAATAAGAAAAAAAAATTACGGGACGTACTCTCATTATATACATACACATTACAAAAGGAATAACGACTCGTTTTTTACGTCGTGCTACAGTAATAATGAACAGTGTTCGGCACAATGGGCTCCAGTTGGGCCGGCCTCTTGTTGATTTAATCGCAAGGCTACAGTAATATGACATGTTCGGCCCAATGGGCTCCCAGTTTGGGACGGCCCACTTTTTTTTTTTAAATACGCAATACAAAAAAAATACTCGACACAAAATAAAAAAAAAGAAAATTACAAAAGTACTGACTTATTCATATCAAAAAATACCCGCGTCATGAGGCCCAACACATAAGCTCATATAAAAAAAACAACCCGCACAAAATAATATTAAAAAAATTCTTCGGCACAAAAGTGATACGACGTCGTTTTTTACATACGTCGTGCTACAGTAATATAAACAGTGTTCGGCCCAATGGGCTTCCAGTTTGGGCCGGCCCACTTTTTTTTTTAAATACGCAATACAAAAAAAAAATACTCGACACAAAATAAAAATAAAAAAATTACAAAAGTACTGACTTATATAAAAAAAACCACTATTAAACATAAGACCAAAAAAATAAACCGCCGCCACAAAATTTATTAAAAAAAAATTGTTCGGCACAAAAGTGATACGATGTCGTTTTTTACGTCATGCTACAGTAATATGGCCACTTTTTTTATAAATACGCAATATAAAAAAAATACTCGGCACAAAATAAAAAAAGAAAATTACAAAAGTACTGACTTATTTAGATCAAAAAATACCCGCGCCATGAGGCCTAACACATAAGCCCATATAAAAAAAACCACAATTAAACATAAGCCCGAAAAAATAAACCCGCACAAAATAAAAAAAATAAAAAAAAATAATTAAACCATCAACTATGCGCGAAAAATTAACGTCCCGCAGCAACGCGCGGGTAAACATGCTTGTTATGTTTCATTTGTCGTGGCTTATTAAGATTCGCTCATTAAAGTTAGTCTATCTGGTCCTCTTTTAAGATTTTGGGCCTCGTTAGAATTTAGGGCCTCTTTGGGTTATTGGGTTGATTTTGGTCTATTGAAGAAATTTTATGGCTTGAGGCTTGCGTATTGGTTTGTGAATGAATAATTGGGCCTTCAAGTGTGAAGTGCAAATTAAGATGTATATATACTGTTGACAGTTTTGTTGATTTTGAGTTTTGCCTTTCGGTACCGGTCAACTCATGAGGCGTGGGGCTTAAGGGTTTATTTAGTTAGACCGAATTTGATTATTTGCTTTAGTTAAATAGTGGTTTACGTTTAATTGCGGGTCTCCAATTCGGTTCCATTTTCTAATCCTTTTTCAATACTTAGAGTAGATTTATTTTATCATTTTATAATATGTTTGCCTATTTGATTTTTTTTGCCATGCTTAGTGTAGACTTATTTTTTTATCTCTTGATGTTATAACGTTTGCCATGTTTAGTTAGTTGATTTATTTGCTTATTTAGTGTTTTGAAATTAGTGCGGATTTAAAATATGATTAGAGATTATTAATTTACGACATTTATTTAGATTAAAGTTTTTTAAAAAAAATAAAAAATAATAATAATAAAAAAAAATATAACAAAATAATAAAATATATATATATATATATAAATATATAATCCTTTAAATGTAGGATTTATTGTTTAGAAGTTTGCATGTTTAAAATTGAATTTATTATGCTTGTTTATTTGTCTCGTTTTAAATACTCGTTTTTGTTTAATGCTTTACATGTTTAATTGTTTTTATTGCTTTGCTCGTTTTTATGCTAGTTCTATTTTTAGGATAAAATAGTTTAAAACCAAAACCAAAAACTTAAATGAAAATCAAGCTCGATTCCTAACATTCCCTTGAATTTACATTCACCTCTCGCCGAGAAAACGACCTAGAAGGTTTTTGATAATTGGTTTGGTTAAAAGCGTTTATCTAGAACCCGACGGAAAATACTATCTATACTATTATTGATTATCTTCCTTATTATTACGTATTTATAATTTATATATATATATATATATATATATATATATATATATATATATATATATATATATATATATATATGTGTGTGTGTGTGTGTGTGTGTGTGTGTGTGTGTGTGTGTGTGTGTTGAAAAGGGTGAATCAACTGCGCATGCACTAATTATGAAAAACACAATATTTTTGGTAACCGGAAGTTAAAAGTCCACGGTAGCTCTTTAAATTACGCACAAGAGAGCGGAAGGAATTAGCACGCCGAAGCGATTTAAAAGCGTTCTTCCTTTTTAAGCGATGTTCCTTGGATCAAGCCCTCCTTATACCCCCCTTATAGTTTGTAATTCAAAGGTGAGACAATTATAACAATTAACAACACGATTTGTTTTGTTGGTTTTATAATTTTTTCGGATTTTGTAAATACTTTAGAAAAAGTAATTGATTTTTTTGATTTTTTTTACTTATATCATATAAATAGTATTCACAAACTCAACAAAAACTTCACGGGGAAGGGTCTTCAAACATAACAAACTTCAATTCAATTTTCGTCTCACAACCTCCCCGGCAGCGGCGCCAAAAATTGACTTCAATCCTTTAGTATATATAAATATATATAATATAAATATATAATAGGATAGTATCAATTAAGAAGAGTGGGTAAGTATTCCGTAAGGCTTTTAGAAGGAAATTACTTTTGACCAAAGTAAAACCCTAAAAAAAACTTTCTCGGGTCGTTTCCCGACGAGGTGCCAATTGAAAATCGTGAATAAGCTCGTGATCGCGTGTTTGAATGATCAATATATTATTTGGATTCTATTTCTATAAATAAAATACAAAAACAAGTAAAGGCAAGCTAAAAACGAAAACAATTAAAGCTAAAACATTAAAAACGATAATGGGATTCAAATTCCGTTCTTTAAAAACTAAATTCTACAAATTTTACCCTAAAAATGCAAATTTAATTTTTAACAATCCTAAATGATTAATAAAAAATTTAGAAAAAAGAATTATATATTTTTTTACTTTTATTTAATTTATTATGAATTAAAAACATTTTTTATCTAAATAAAATATTAAAAATACTAAACTATTTATAAAAAATCTGAAAAAATTACAAAAAGTACTTAAGAGTAAGCTAAACATAGGAAAAATAAAACAGGTGAACCAACTTATTTAAATAAGCTGTTAACAAGCTAATTAAGTCTGATAAGCTAAAAGGGGAAAAAGTGGTTAAAAGAAAAATAGTGTGGAGTTATAACGCAAAAGACCCAAGGGCAGGATGGATGTGTGTGGTGGTGTTAAAATCGTTGGTTGAGAGTGGTTGAGGTCTTGGGTTCGAGCCTTGGCTCACCCTTGGCTTCCCACTTTCCCAATGATTTTTATTTGCCAATTTTTTTTTGTGAAAAAGCTTTTTAAACCTAAAATAAGAAACTTTTGTGAAATGGCTTTTTACAAAAACTTAAAATAAGCCGGAAATAAGCACTTAAAAGCAACAGACTTGGTTTTAAAGCTAAAAGACTAAAGAGCTAACTGTTAAGCATTTTTAGACACAATAAGCAAAAAGAAAAATCAAATAAGCAGAAGCAATCTTAAAACTAAACTAAATAAGCACTAAGAATCAAGAATAAGCTAACAAAATGAGCTAAAACTTAGCTTAAATGACAAAATCACTTAAAGGCTTTTAAACTTAAATTATAAACTGAAAATGCTATTAAGCTTGAATAAGCTCTAACCTAAGCTAAATAGCTAAACTATGAATAAAACTTAACCTATTATGCAAATCTAAGCACATTTAAGCAATCTAATAAGCCAATAAGCTCAGAAAAGCAAATAAGAAAAATTGGCCAAAACTACTACAACAGCCAACAAGGGTACTTTCTAGCTTATTTTTAAGCTAGAAAATGGATCCTTATGGCTTAGAGACTTATAGCACTGAAAAGCTTATACAACAAGCTATCTAAATCAGCAAAGAATAAGCAGTTTGAAACATAATTAAGCTATGAAAAAGGCTTATGAAAATGGCTATCTAACTCAGTATATGCTGAGTTTTTGGTTTTCTAAAAGACAAAAGGGCTTTTTGCAGCCCTAGTTTAAGCTAGGAAAAGAGTTTTTTAAAAAAATAAGCACAAACAAATCAAGCTTGTAGCTCAAAAAGCTTGTGCTTTGATTTACAGAACCTAAAACAAGTTTAATACTACCTAAATTTTACTAATGAAAACAGGACTTTGGACTTTGAAAATTAGACTTAAGACACTAAACGGATTTTGGCTAAAACTTAAGGGACAAGTGCAAACTTAAAACAGATCTATTCTACTTCATGAAAGACCTTAAATGAACATGAAAATGACAACAACAAGCCTTACGGGGAATCTAATCAAATAGCTGAATATTAAGTAAGATCCCCACAGGTTCAAAACATGAATAGATTGAACATAAAACTTGAGATTTAAACTTAAAGGACTTATAAAAACTGACTCAAACAACTTAAAAGAGATTGAAAAATTCAGGTTAATGACCCAAAACAACTTTACACTAAATTTGACCCATTTTTAACCTTAACCCAAACACTCATTTAACATTTCAAAATCTATTTTAAAGCAAGTTTAAACAGATTTAAGCTAAAGGGATTTTGAAAACCTTTATCCACACAAGCTATATTAAGCAATAATAAAGCAATAACGAAACAATGAGTAAGACTTTTCAATTAGCTAACAGATTCAAGCCAAGTAGTATTAGGTTAAATTACGGCAGTTTTAATGAAAAACATGAACAAGGACATATAAACTGAAAACTACAACTGGTAAGCAATCATGAGACACAATTAGCATAACTAAGCCAATCTAAACAGGAAATAAGTAATAAATAAGCAATAAGCAGTCTTTAAGCTAACTTGAAAATAAAGAACTTACAAAAGCCCTGGCTCAAAACAGGGCAAATAAGCTTACAATAAGCTGATCTATAAGCTCTGGCTTATAGAAGACAAGCTAGTGAAACCTATAAGCCCATCTAGGTTTGGCTTATCATCCATTTTTAGCTTTTTTAGTAAATTTTGATAAAAGACTTAAAAATTATAAGTTATGGAAAAACTTATAGTGCTTAAGTTAACAGCTTAAGTATGAGTTAAAAAGAGCTTTTGTGAGCTTATAAAACATTTTTAAAACACAAAGTACATTAACTTGAAACAGATTTACATAAAAAAAAACTTAAATTTTTCATTCAAACTTGAATAAAACAGTACAAAGCTTTTAAATAAAAGTACAATAAGCTAAAAACATTCAATATAAGCTGCTAAACTAGAAACTAAAGACTACTTCCTTTGAAGGCTTACAAAGGGTCCTATATATAGATAAAATTCAAAACCTTGGGTTCTTAGACTTGTGTTTCTTCACTGAGACAATGGAGAGGTGTGTTAGTTGTGTGAGTAAGTCGAAAATCAATCTCAGCCTTTAATCTTGAGTGTTCTTCAAGTTCTTTGATCTCAACCTTTGATTTCTTGTCTTTTATCATAGACGAATGAGGTTAAAGGGGATTGCCAAGGTGGGTTTTTGGTATTGGTGAAGTGGGGTAATAGGAGAGAGATGTTTTTGTCATGGGGCGCAAGGTAGCAGAGGTGGGAGAAGGTAAATAGTGTTAATGGGTTTTGGCGGGTAATAGGTGTGTTTGTTTTGGTTTAACGGGCGTTTGCCCTGTCTTTGTTAAGCATTTGCACCGTTATTCCTTTTGGACTAACAATGTTAGTCCTTGAGGACTAACGATGTAAGGCTGAAAGGGATGGTGTACTAACTGTGTTAACAGTTAATAGTTGTTTGGTAGTGGATTAGTGTGTTGGGCCGGATTTTGTGTTTTGGGCTTTTGTATAAGTTAAATGACATTGGGTCATTTAAACTTATAAAGTTGTCTTTATATACTTTAATGGGCTGACCCAGCCCATTAGATGGGTACGGGTTGGCCCATTTAAGATTTCTTCAGATTCGTCTTCGTCTTTGACTTGTTGACTTTTGACTTTGACTTTTTGACTAATTGACTTTGACTTTTCACGCTCTTTTCATTCCTGTTCTTGGTTTTGTCCGTTTTGGCTTGATTTTTGTCCTTTAGTGAATATCCGTTACCTGCACAGCATAAATCACAAAACAAGCATATATTTGGTATTTTATGTTCGTTTTTGGTTATTTAAGCTTGTTTTTATAGGTAAAAAGTATGTGTAATTAAGCACATACCAATGTCGAGTCCTAATCTTAGCTAGAACTAATCTACCACTTCACAAACACTATACAATCACAAGATCTACACTATCGAATTTACACACAATCCGAATCACACAATTACACAAGATAATTTCAATAGAGATTTTATACTTAAAAGAAGAGAGAAGAGATCACTAAATAACAATTCGTTTCTTGGCGAATACGATTGTTCTTCTCTTGCACTTGATAGATAGGAGAGATGAGAATGAGAGATTAGATCACTTGAAACAAGATCAAACAATGTTAGTGATCAAGAGATTTAGTAAGAGAAAGAAGGTTTTTAGTGAGAGAAAGAAGACTGGAAAAATTCATGCAAAGAGGTGTGTTTTTCTATCAGAAATAGTGCAGTATTTATAGACAGGATTTCCAACGGCTAGCTGGCAGCGGTCCTGGCGGTCCCAGATATATCTGGGGGCCGCCAGACCTATAAGGGGGCCGCCACTAGACTCCGCTCCTGTTTTTGTCTTTTTGTGGGGAAGGTTGTATATGGTATGGAAGCTTTCATTTTGGGGGGGAAATTTGAATTTCAAATTTATGTTTTAAATTAAACTTTTCTTTTAATTAAAAAGTATTTTGTATATTTATTTTCGTGAAAATACTTTTGTAAAAATGTGATGGTTAAAAAAATTATGTTCTTGATCACTAATTATGCTTAATAATTTGTTTGTACATACCTTAAGTGATCACTAATCTTAGAAATGGAATTTTACGATTAATAAATTGTAAACGTTTATTTTTATCGTAAATGTTTTTACATTTTGTTATTATCAAAACATTGAGAGGTCGAAAAAGATAAATAACATTTTTAGACATTATTTTTATTAACAAGTTGTACCCTCAGGCAAAGGTTGTGATTTACGAGTGCCCTCATCGAGTGTGGAAGGTAATCCCGTACTAGCGAGTTGTATGTTTCTCTCTAGATCTTGGGGATCAGGTACGGTGCCCTAGGAGACTAAGTGGGATTGCTTAGAACCCTTCGTTGGCTTGGGCGATGATACCTTGGTCTCACTGGGTATCTTTTTAGGCTTAGGTTGTTTTCTCTTCTTAAAGAGTGCTCTGAAAGCCTCAGGGCCCTATGACTTGGGTAAGGTTAGAGTCACAGTCTGAGACTTCCCTTTCTTTTTCTTTGCAGACAAAGGAAGTGAAGACACTGAATCCTTCTGATTGTTTACAGCAATCATATGGGCCATCAATTTAATTTCAATGACTTTGGATGGGTCTTTTAAAAAATAAGAGTTACTCAGGATGCCAGGAAGATACCCAAATTTTTCATCCTGCGTGTATTCAAGACCCAGTAATGCTTCTAGAGCACAAGAGATAAATCTAGAATATGAAATGTATATCAGCTTAGACTTATTCAAGAGCTTGGTTACAAGATCATTGTAAATGATCTCCCCTATGTCAACCTTAGTCCCAGTGATGAGACTGTAGGTTATGAGCTGTTGAATGGAGTTTACTTGTTTAGTAGATGAGTAGTTCCCTCTGAGAACTTGAATAACAAAAGTGAGCAGAATTCTCCAAGCCACAGGAAAGGAGTTCTTCAGGACTGGGGTTTTGTCCAGATAACTTGGATTCATTATAATCTTGGCCAGTTCAGTCTTAACAACCTTAGGAGAGGGGTGAGCAACATATGTACCATTGTTGTAATCAAGACCAATGGATGTGGTGAAGGTATTAAAGTCAAGGGTCAATAGCTTCTTTCCATTCATCACTGTGAACTTGATTAGAAACTCTTTGAGTGGACGAGGCTTATTCTCATCAGTTGATGGGTTTAGGTCATAGGCAATTGCCGTGTACCAAAACTCCCTAAGGAAGTTTTGGTAAAGGACTGAGGGACATTTTGTAAAGGCCGTTTTAGTGGGCAGTTCATCAAGAACTTGCAAATTGGCTTGTAGGCTGGGACAGTTGGTGGATAATTGAAATTTCCCACAACATTGTTTGTTTGAAAAATAAGGGACTCCACAGTTAAGTTGCTACATTGAGGGTCATACTCAATTGCTTGGTTTGATGCCATTTTTGATAAATTTGAAACAAAAGGACAATGGCAATATAACACTTACCAGATGGTCACAGTTTCGAGTCCGACTTTGATTGCTGTCGTGAAATAAGTGATATGTTATCAAGGCTGTTGAAATGCTAAGATGGATACCTTAGATAAATAACTTTGACCAAGAAAATGATTTTATGACACTGTTTGTACCCAGGAAATTTTAAAACACACACTTTTTGGCTTTGAGAGCAAATTTTTGCAGAATTTGATTGCTTTTGAAAAAAATTATGTGTGTGTTTTTCGTTTGTTGGTGTATTTATAGGTGGAATTGGAAAGGTTTCAAATTTTTTAAATTTTTTATTTTAAGAAGAAGTTAAAAATGGTTTGGTAACCCCTTTTAATGCTGCCATCCCACTTGCACTATCCCTTTCGTATCGGCAACTGTTTTGCCATTTCTTTGTCATGCACTTTTTGTAGGCATGACGTATGGATAACGGTCAAACGACGTTTGACAAGACATATTGGGAAGGGATATGTTTGTAGGAGTGCGCATTTAATGCATAGTGGGTTATTTGAGTGATATATGGGAGAAGTGGGGACCCACGACTGTTGGATGACAGTTAGATAAAAAATATTTGTTCTTTATTTAATGTGTTCAGTCACCAACCTAGGACATTAAGTAACTAAAGACTTGGAGCATTTAGTTACTTTATTTAAAGTGTCCCTTAGTGTCATGGGAGTTATATTTGGATTAGGGAGAAATTATCAGGGAGAGATTAGAATGTATACCACACTGAACACTTTTGATCAGGGAGACTGATCAATCAATGTTCAACATGCCTAACTCTGCTTTCAGCCTTGTGAAAGTAGGTTCATCCAAGGGATTGGTAAAGATATCAGCTAGCTGATACTCAGTGGGGATGAAGTGTAATTCTATGTCTCCTTTAAGGATGTGATCCCTGATGAAGTGATATCTTATATCAATATGCTTGGTTCTTGAGTGAAGGAATGGGTTGTTGGATATAGCAATGGCACTAGTGTTGTCACAATAGATGGGTACCATCTTATAATAAATGTCATAGTCACTGAGTTGACTTTTCATCCATAGAATACTTACGCAACACCCAGTAGCAGCAACATATTTAGCCTTATCTGAGGACATAGCCACTGACTGTTGTTTCTTAGCACTCCAACAAACCAATTTTCCACCAAGTATTTGGCAGGCACCTGAGGTACTTTTTCTATCCATATTACAACCAACATAGTCTGAGTTTGAGTATCCTTTGAGATCAAAGCCTAAACATTTTGGATAATATAGACCAAAGGTTGGAGTACCTTTCAAGTACTTGAGGATTCTTTTCACAACAGTTAGATGTGATTCCTTTGGATTGGACTGATATCTTGCACATAAGACTATGGAGAATTGGATATCAGGCCTTGTTGCAGTTAAGTACATTAGTGACCCAATCATTCCCCTATATGAGGTCTCATTCACTACTTTGCCAGCAAGATCAAGACCTATGTTGTTTGGAGGAACCATGGGTATTTTTACTGAGGAACTATTAGAAATTTCATATTTCTTGAGTAAGTTCCTAGTGTTGTCATCCTGCTTGATTTGCAGTCCAAGAAAGTAGGTGAGTTCTCTCATCATATTTATTTCATATTTCTTTGTCACCAGTTTCTCAAACTGTTTACAAAGTTTATAACTTGTTGAGCCAAATATGATGTCATCTACATATACCTGAACAAGGAGAACATCTCCTTTTGATTTGTAAATAAACAATGTGTTATCTATTCTTCCCCTGGTAAACTTATTTTGAATAAGGAAAGTAGAGAAGATCTTATACCATGCCCTTGGTGCTTGTTTTAGTCCATAAAGGGTTTTGTCAAGCTTACAGACATAGTCAGGGAACTTACTACTTTCAAAGCCAGGAGGCTGTTTGACATAAACTTCTTCTTTTAGTTTACCATTTAGAAAGGCACTTTTGACATCCATTTGGTAAACTTTGAAGTTCATATATGTGGCAAAGGCAAGGAATATCCTGATGGCTTCCATCCTTGCCACTGGTGCAAAGATTTCATCATAGTCAATTCCTTCTTCCTAAATATAACCTTGTGTAACTAGTCTTTCTATGTTTTTTGTAGTTATACCTTGCTTATCTTTCTTATTCATGAATACCCATTTGGAGCCTATGGCTTTTTTTCCATAAGGGAGTGGAACAAGAGTCCATACTTTGTTTCTATAAAACCGATTCAGTTCTTCTTGCATGGCGTCAACCCATCCTGGGTGCTTCAGTGCCTCAGATACTTTTTTGTTTCTATTTCAGAGAGAAAGTAGGCAAATAGACATTCACTAGTTGAGGCAGCTGTAAGCTTGGAAGCCATGCTTCTTGTAAGCATGCCTTCACCGGGATTACCAATGATGTTCACAAGTTCAATGTGTTGGTCTTTTTACCATCTATCCTAAGGAGCAGGATGAGAACTTATAGATGCTTGATTGGATATATGAGACTGATGGACATAAGAGGCTAAAGATTCATTGATAGACAATAAGATTTCAGTTTTGTTTCCTGATGGTCCTTCAGTGGGTTAGGTGGTGATTTTTTCATTCTGAACATTTTGCTAATGAGTCCCTTTAGTGTTGATTAGGTCCGGAGGACCTTCATTATCCTCAGTGAGAGGTATATCAGGCTAGTTTAGAGCAATCACTTTAGGGACATGGTTTTCTTGGGTAAGTTCAGTGAGTGAACGTCTATGAGGAATAAAATAGTATGAGACATCAAAATCTACTTGATAATGTCTATATGGGTTATCCTCATGAAGATATTTAGCATGAGGATATCTAGAGGAAACATCAATTCCAATCTCATCCTGGGATGTATTAGTAAATCTGATGGCTTCCATACTCTCATCAAATGTCACATGATAAGTCTCCTCAACTTGTTATCTTTTAGTGTTGAAGACTCAAAAAGCTTTTGAGACAAAAGAATATCCTACATCAGCCTTAACATCAAATTTGCCTAGATGATCCTTGTGATTATGAATAAACACAGGGCATCCAAACACATGAAAATAGCTGATATTAGGGATTCTTTCTCTGAATATCTCATAGGGAGTCATATCATGTCTTTTAATAATGATTGATTTGTTCTGAGTATAACATGCTATTCTGACTGCTTCAGTCCAGAAGTGTTTAGACAGTACCGATCCATTCAACATTGTTCTAGTAGCCTCAATGAGAGTTATATTCTTCCTTTCAGCTACACCATTTTGTTCAGGTGTATAGGGAGAAGAGAAGTTCTGAGAAATTCCTTTCTCATCACAAAAACTCTCAAGCTCATGATTTCTAAACTCAGTCCCATTATCAGTTCTGATTTGTTTGACTTTCACATCATTTTGGTTTTCTACCATCCTGATAAAAGACATAATCATTTCAGGTGCTTGACTTTTCTTCCTGAGAAAGTATACC
>BQNB010151517.1:0-15889 GCA_026074375.1 Tanacetum coccineum | reverse complement strand
CCAAACTTTGTTGATCTTTAGAGGACTCAACTCTCCTAGACATACCAACTTTCTTGAGTCTCTTCAAACCCGTTGGTCTTGAATTTTTCTTCTTTTCCAACCTCTGGATCCTCTTCTTCAAAGCAGCAATCTCCTTTGCTTGAGCATCCTTTGCTTTTTCTAAATCAAGAACCCGTGTTTGCAATTTGGTACATAAAACCATCAAATCAGTTAGTTGCATGTTATCCTCACTACTAGGTTATGGATCATTGGAAGGTGTGGGTACACTTTCCTCATGCTCTGTCTCATCTTGAGGAACCTCTACCTCCTGTCTCTGAGCCTTCTTAGATGGTTTTTTCTTCTTGGGTTAGGAAGATGAAGATAGTTGATCAATAATGGGTATTTGAGTGGAATCAGTTGGATGATCAGAATCCTCACCCAATTCTTCAGAAGCTTGAACCATCATAGTATCAAATAAGGGTGTTATTCTCCCAGAAAAATCATTTCCAACTCTCTTCATATTGGCAAAAACTTTCTTTGTATGAAAGGGATTAACAAAAATCTTCTTGTGAGTTGACATATTACCAAGTTGTTGATTAATGAAAACTTGTAGAAAACGTGGATACATCAAGAATTTGAATCCTCAAGTGTTTACCATTGCATCAAAGATATATTTAGATAGATTGAACTTCTGATTAGTTATCAAACATATGATCAAAGAAGCCATAGAACTAGTAAACTCATTCCATGCAGTGTATTTAGCACTTAAGCATTAAGTAATAGTATGAATGAAATACTTCCACTGAGGAGAGAAAAAGGCCTTATAAAAATTAAGCTTTTGAGAAGGCTTTTCATACCTCATACGTGCCAATTCTTCAAAGATAGTAGCAGTTGGAAGACAATCAGTACCTTCTGCATCATCTAAATGAAGATCTCTCCTAATGCTTGACTCTGTAATAATAACCCTCTTTTTATCAACTAGGGCTTGTATCTGTCGCACTCCATTAACTGTCTGTACCTTGGCAGTTGCCCAAAATTGTTCAATGCAAGATGTGTAGATCACCGGATTGACTGTTAAAGCATATGAAACAAAACTTGCCTTCAAGAAATCAATTATCTCTACACAAACGCCTCATTTCTTCGGGTTTCTTTCGGAGAACGAACCAAATTGTGTGTTTCAGCAAACTTAGGGCTTGTCATAATGATGAACTCGATGATCAAAGATGAAAATTGAATTAGGGTTTATGGTTAGAGAGTGTTTGAATAAGTGAAATCGAATAAATGAGAAAATGGAAAACCCATAAATCAAAGTATTTATAGAATACCCTCACAGCAGAATCTCTCTCAACTCGCACATTAACATATGTCTAATCGCTGAAACCAATACGACAGTACTAAATTAAGCCTAACACATTAACTAATCTTTAGCAGCATTAAGTTCAAAACTGAGGCAGCAATTTAAAAAGACTACACCGGTAATCATTCCTTGAACATTCCAATAAGCAATTTTCACCATCAAATTTGATTCACACATTACCCTCATTCTGTTTTATTCTCACAATATTCTCTCAATTCTTTTGCTCACATAATCACTCATTTTCTGTTTTTTTATTGCACACATCTCTCTCCTCTATTATAAGCTCACAAATCTCTTCTCTTTTCCTTTTGCTACTAAGACACTCTTTTGTTTTATATACAGATGTGTATAAAAATTTCATCAATTCTAATGAGTTTCATATTGTCCTCCCCACTTCCAAGTGTGTAACCTCTTAAGAGAGGTGGATCAATAGACTATATAGATGTAATCTCAAACCTAGTTTGAGCATTCACATCCCCTACTATGATATCTTGGCACCTAGGACCACTACATGAATTAATTCCCTAAGGAGTTTATTCATTAAGTGTTGCCATGGATTGGGTCTTATTTGATGTTACCACTGTCATGCTCTGCTTCTAAGCTAGAAGCAGTAGTGGCAGCCCTTTCCATTCTGTTACCCAACTTCTTATGAACAGCCTCATCACCAACCTTTGTTAGGGGCCCCACTAGACTGAGGTATCTTGGTGTCCCGACCTCTTGTGATATACCTAGATTTGTTTTAATCTCTTTTGAACATACTGATGATATAACGCATCCTTTCATCCATGCTTGTTGGTTGTAGAAATAAGGAACCTCCCCTCAAACAATGCCTCAATTGATAAGAATTTGAAAACAGTTGCAACTTTGGTGCCTATTTCCTCTTAACAGCATTAATATTTGCCTAACAGTAGTAATTCACTGTCAAGCAGTATTAACTGAAGTCAAACAGTATTAACTTTATCTTTAATAATTATGCAACAACATGCCTCTATTCATCACAAGCACACTAGAAAAGACTAGATAGACATGTGAGAATTCATGAGGATCCATATTTATGCATAACCCATGAATAAAAATAAACTCTGTGAACCAAGACCATTATCTATCTTCAAAAAGGTGAATCATTCAACAATCTTTGTATTCCAACAGCTTACCTGCAAATGTTTTTTTTTTTTTTTTTTTTTTTTTTTTTTAGTTCACAGCCAAAGATACAAATACCAAACCATTTTCTTCTTAACAGCATTAACCTTAACTAACTGGTTTAACAAAACAGTCTTAAGTATAACTAACAGTTTTAATTATACTTAGCAGTATTAATTGAGAAAACTAACAGTATTAATCTTTTACAAAACCTTTTTTACAAAAACATAAAGATGAATATAGACAGTTAAGGATTCAACATTCTAATACTTGAGACCAAGTATTGAAATCTGCCTGCATCAAAACCTTTTGTAAGAAGATCTACAATATTTAAATCAGTATGAATTTTAACCACTTGTATTAACTTTTTAGTGTTGCAATCTCTTATAAAAATGATGCCTAAATCTCTATGTTTTTGTTTTAGAATGTTGAACAGGATTTTCAATAATGCAGATATTACTGGTTATTGTCAATATTAATGACAGTGTTCATGAAATTGTACCCATAATCCAGCAATTGGTTTTGAATCCAGAGTACTTGTCCACAGCAACTTGCAGCAGCCACATATTCAGCTTCAGTTGTAGAAGTTGCAACCACAGTTTGCTTTTTACACTGCCAAGATATCAACCTGTTTCCCAAAAACTGACATCCTCTAGTTGTAGATTTCCTATCAAGAGTTGCTCCAGCATAGTCACTATCAGTATAAGCAACCAGTTCAAATGGAGAATCCCTAGAATACCAAAGGCCTAAAGTTGGTTTGCCTTTCAAATATCTAAAAATCCCACTTATACTGCAAGAGAATGTGAAGTCTTTAGGATGAAACTTGAAATCTAGCACATGCACATACTGCAAACATGATATCTGGTCTAGATGCAGTGAGATACATCAAAGACCCAATCATAGATCTATAGAGATGTACATCAACATCATCAGCATCTCCATCCTTGACCAAAGGTTTTTCCAAATCAACAGGAGTTGAAGCAGACTTCACATCAGAGTAGTTGAACTTCTTCAAAATTTCAGCCGCTAACATATAAGTCCTGACTAAGTAAATATTGCCATCTTCCTTCTGTGTACTGTAACACAGAAGAAAGTTAGTTCACCCATAGAACTCATCTAAAACTTATCTTTCATTAGCTTCTCAAAACCAGTACATAACTCCTTATTTGTTAAGCAAAAGATAATATCATCTACATAGACTTGTCCAAGTAAAATATCTCCTTTTTGCTTCTCGATAAATAATGTCTAATCTATCTTGCCCCTGTTAAACCCATTGCTCAACAAATAGTTAGCCAAAGTTTCATACCATGCTCTTGGTGCTTGATGCAACCCATAAAGTGCCTTGACCACCTTGTAAACTTTGTCTGGATGGTCAGGATCTTTTAATCCTAGGGGTTGAGTCACATAGACTTTTTCCTCAATGGTTCCATATAAGAAAGCACTCCTTTACATCCATTTGATAAAACTGAAAACCTAAAAAGAATCATATGCTAAAAACAATCCTTATTGCCTCAATTCTTGCCACAGGTGCAAACACTTCTTCATAATCAATACCTTCTTCTTGTCTATGACCCTGTGCAACTAACCTTGCTTTATTCCTAATCAAATTCCCCTTTCATCTTTCTTATTTTGAAGACAAACCCTATTTTGTTCCAATTGGCACTTCTATCCATTAGGAGAATCTACCAATATCCAAACTTGTTAAAGTTTGAATTTCAAAATTCTTCCTGCATTGCTTCCCACCCAGGATGAATTAGAAAGAGCTTTAGGCAATGCTTTGATTGATCATCTGTGATAGGAAACAAGCATATAAACAAGTATTTAGGTATCAGTTTTTCTGCTCATACACATCACTGATAAACCCTTATTCATAAGTAGGTTTTTTAAATTCCTACTGTCTAAACAGTTGACTGCACATCACCAATCACATTGTCAATTAGATGATCTTTATGAATTCTTGTATTAGGAGTGGTTGGAACAATATAGGAATTTGTAATGTTCCCCAAATCAACTTCTGGTTCTTCTTTAGTGTTGTCTTCTTCATTTGGACTGGCAATACTAACTGATGGACCAACAGCATTAAGTTCAAGACAACCAGTATTAAGATCAAGACTGGTAGTATTAACTTGTTGCCCAACAGCATTAACATCTTTAGAACTGCTATCAAACTGAAAACCTTTCTGTTTAGCATTCTCATAGATTAGACCATCTTCATCCTGCTTTTGAGTATCATCAGCAGTTTTTGGTTCACCATTTTCAACATTCTTTGTAGATGAATCAAAGTATGGAGGATCTTTCTAAATTGGCATCACAATGCACTCTTGACTGTTAACTTCTGATGTACCTGCAGAGATATTAGAGACTGTACCTGCACTTACTGGTACATAGTTTATAGATTGGGTTAGAGAATCAATATCAAACAGCCATTTTGGACCAGTCCCTTCTATCATAGGCTTATTCTCTAAAAACCCAATATGCAAGTTTTCTTCTACCCTTTTGGTTCTAGTATTGTATACCCTAAAAGCTTTACTACTTAAAGAGTATCCAACAAAGAAACCTTCATCACTTTTGCCATCAAACTTGCCTAAACTATCCAAAGTATTAAGAATAGTAACATGATAACCAAATGGTCTCATAAAACTTAGAGCTGGTTTAAAACCTCTAAAAAGTTCATAAGGTGTCTTGTTATGAGGCTTAACTACTAAAACCCTACTTGTACATAACAGCAGTAGAAACTGCTTCTGCCAAATGTGTAGGTAACCTTAGAGTCATCTAAAATTGTTCTAGCAGCCTCAATGAGTGCCTATTCCTCTCTCAGCAATACATTTTTGCTGAGGAGTCCTATCTATCACATATTCTCTCTTAATACATTTTCTCTGTCAAAAATCATCCCAAAACATTTGTCTTAAACTCTGTTCCCTTATCACTTTCTGATATTTTCACTTTCTTATCCACTAGGTTTTCTATTTCTTTGATAAAGTTCTTAAGGATCTCATTGGTTTCATCCTTAGTTGTTAAAAAGAAAACCCATGTAAATCTACTATAATCATCAGTGACTACTAAGCAATACTTCTTATTCATTAAGCTACTCACAAAGGTTAGACCAAACAAATCTATATATAGCATAAACAAAGGCTTAGTAATAGGATTCAGAACTTTTGATTACAAGAAGCTCTGTGTTGCTTCCCTTTAAGACAAGCAACACAGGTTTGTTCATTTTCAAAATGTTTCATATGCAGTCCACTTACTAGATTATCCTTGACAAGCTTATTTATGTTTTTAAAATTAATATGACCAAGTCTTCTATGACAAAGCATTGATTCATCTAATGTAGCCTTTGCAACAAGACAAGTCAAACTTTCTTTAAGAACAATGTTCTTCATATCAAAACTGTACATATTGTCCTTTCTAGGAACTTTAAGAAGTATCTGATTTTCATCAGGCAACTTAAAATTTGGAGACAAAAAAGACATTATCAGTTTTCTTATTTTTTAATTTTTTCTTTGGTTTTAATTATTTTATATTTTTGTATTTTGATTTTGTAAAAGTTTTTTAAAAAATGAAAAATCTTTTTGGTTTTTATGGTTTTTAATATATATACATATGATACATGATATTTGAATAGGTACCACCATTATTCTTCAGCTTCATCTGCTAATTGTTTTAGAGTTTCTGTCGTAAAACTTCGCTTTCCTAGTTTGTTGATAAGAAATTCAATTCTTTCTCTGCATAGGGCTTTAGTGAAGATGTCCGCTAGTTGATACTCCGTGTTGACAAAGTAAAGCTCTACTACTCCATTCTCAACTTTCTCTTTTATGAAGTGGAATTTGATGTCTATATGCTTTGATCAAGAATGTTGAACGTTGTTGCAGCATAAGGCAATAGCGCTTTTGTTATCACAGTACATTGGAATTTTATTGAATCCAAGGCCATAGTCGGTAAGCTGTGATCTCATCCAAAGGATTTGAGTACAACAGCCAGACATAGCAATATATTCAGCTTCCGTACTGGATATCGCAATGCTTTTCTGCCTTTTTGATGACCAACTAACAAGTGTGTCTCCCAATAATTGCATACTTCCAGATGTACTTCATCTAGTATCTTGGCAACCCGCGTGATCAGCGTCTGCATAAGTTGTTAGAGCAATAGAAGAATCCTTTGGATATCAGAGTCCCTGATTTACGGTACCTCTTAGGTATTTAAAGATTCTTTTTATAGCATGGAGGTGCTTTTCGGTAGGCTTTGCTGATACCGGGCACACATGCATATAGAAAATGGTAGGTCCGGTCTACTGGCTGTAAGATACATAAGGGTGCCAATCATTCCACGATAGTGTATAGGATCTACGGCTTTCCCTTGTGTATCTTCATCCAGTTTGGATTTCTCCACCATGGGAGTACCCACGGGGTCATGGTATATGCTTAATCACACATACCTTTTTCCATTAAAAACAGGCCTAAATGACTAAAAACGTACCAAAAATACATTGTATTTGTATGTTTTGCATTTGAATTATGGAGGAAACGGATATTCAAGAAAAGGACGAAAAACAAAGCCAAAAATGACAAAACCGAGCACGGAATGGAAAAGACAAAGTCAAATCGAAGCCAAAGTCAGTCAAAGTCAAAAGTCAACCAAGTGAAGAAAATACAACTTGAGGGATTAAAATTGCCAAACCTCAAGTTGTATTACAAGAATAAAAAGACAAGGGCTGAAATTAGAAATTGGGTGAAGTATAACTTGAGGGGCCAAAGCTGCCAACTTACCCAAAGCCATTTTTCCCGCCCAACAAAGCCCAGATACAACTCACGGGTGTCTTCCCACCCTTTTACCCTGCAACCTCTACAACCCCTTGGGTAAGACATCTCCCCCTCCTCCACTATCACCACCTCCCCATGTATAATTGCCAAGTTGGCAATCCCACCACTTTCCAAGCTTTTCGATGGCTGTGATTGACTCAAAAGAAGCACAAAAGAAATTGAAGGCTGGGATTTGTTTTAGAATCACCTCACACAACAAGCACACTTGGGTTTTTGTCTCTACAAAGAAACACAGAAGAAAGAAGAGAAGGAAGACCAAGAAACCAAGACCTTAATTCGTTTTAGTATAAATAGGGCCATTGTAACCCAAGAAAAGGGAATCACACATTGTTTTCTTAAAGAGTTCATATTTTTTTCAGACAAGTTTTAGATCAAGTTTTTATAGTGTATACCACTGAGTCTGAAAATGTCATTAGAGCCCAGGGTGTTTGATCTAAACCTTGTTTTCTGCCATTCACAACCAGTCAAACCTACACCAATTATAACCATAGAATGCCTTTAAAGATGTGTCTTCATTATCTCCCCTTGCTTCCTGGGTGGTTGTATTAGATTTATAAACAAACCTTCCTTGCTTCTTGGTTGCTCTTGCACTCCCTAAGCAAAGTGTCCCACTTATTGACAGTATGTACACTCCCACCTTAGATTTATCATACCCAACCAATATCATTATGAATATAATGAATAAAATATTCTTGCCTGTCCCTCTGATAATACTTTCTTCCCTCACACTTGCAAAGAAGCTGCCATTTTAGGTCCATTGCTTTCCAAATCATCTGTCCCATGAATATGCTCTAAGTCCTGGTGTAGGACATTCGAAACCATTGGAGAATTTTCAACCATAAAAGCAACACAGTATTATCACTGACACTTGCAGTACAAACTTGTAACTGGCAGTATTAACACTAGGGCTAGCAGCACTAACTTGTGGAAAAAGTAGTGTTAGCTTCATTGGCACTGTTAGTGCTTGGTGCAGTTATGAAGGCCATGTTTTGACCACCACTAGAGTACCAACAATTTTTATATACATTATTTGATTCAACAATTTTGAAATTGTTGTACAAAATCATTTTACTCGATAGTTTCAAAACTCAGGCTTATATCCTCCAAACAACTACATAGGATTCCACTCAGGAGGTAATGCTGCTTTAAAATTTTAAGTTTAAAGTCTTCGTGGGCAATTAAATGATCTCACCCAATAAGCAAGCCTACCTGACTATCATCTGAAGCCAATTGAAAATAGAGACCATAGAGGACTTTGTACTTGTTGCACTGAATTCATAATATTTTGATGCTTTCAGCGGTGAGTTATTTTCTGAGTTTTCTTGTGTGCTGCATTACCTCCAAATCTTATGTTTTCAATGACAGCAAACCTAGATTAGCATCTGGAATAAGCTGAAGATAGTTGATGTTCATTTGGAATGTAAAGAGTAAACAAACCCCTAGCAATGACTCATTCAGTTAAAATTGTCTTCTCTTCTGCAGTTGCAGGTGTAGACATCTTTGTAACTGTTAAAGACCAACCTTTCCGCCAGTGATGTTTAGGTACTGAGACCCATGAATTCACCATTTTGCAATCACTGTCCCAAAAAATGTTCAAAATCTTAGACGTTGGAGGGGGGGAGTACTGCTTAATCCTAGATCAACCTATGATCTCAAACTCTCTCAATTGAGTATTGGAAGCTTTACAAGTAGGAGCACCGAATTGTGTAGAGAGAGCAAGCCTCATGTCAACTAGATCAAAGTTTCTCAAGCAAAGCTCTATCCACTTGTAGATCCCAAACCTTATCAATCCTAAGGTTTAGTCTAAGGTTAAATTACAAATGGATAAATCCAAATAACTTGTGGTGAAGAACACTTTGTATGTAAATTAAAGTGTATCGGAAGTCTACACATCAATAACCTTAAGGACTCAGAAGTAAAACTAATGAAACAGTATCTAAGCAACAAAAGATATAACCAAATGCTTTTACAATATTATAACCAATAATACGAGTACTTTGAAACTTAGTACGGGTTTTACGGGAACCTTGAAGCTTTTTTTAATCGACTTTGTACAAACTATGAAAACAAATAGTGTGGATGTTGATGTGTGTGTTTAGTGATCTAAACCAACAATTCCCTAAAAGCCTCCTATTTATATACTAAGAAATCCTATAGGCTTAAAAATAAAATTCCAAAGGATAACTTAATCTTTATTAAACACAAATGTAACTTCTAAATAAAAACTTTTATGTATACCTTGTACATAAATATATCAAACACTTATCTCACATGTATTCTAGTTTCTTCAAACAATCTTTAATTCATCTTAAGTTCGCTTAATCCCTCTGATAGTAGAAAGTCTTACAACAGTTGTAATCCTCTCCACCGAACAGCACTGAGCAGTAGTATCGACTTCAGGATGGAGCGATCCAGAAGTCCTTTTAAGTCCGGAACATTAATATATTCTATTCGACTTTTTAACCTTCTCTATGATCATCACAAACACGGCTTACGATTGGAACGTCTTTTTGTGTTCTTCCGTGAGTTATGCCTAGACGTAACTACACCTCTTCTTTAAAGAACTTCTTGAAGTCTCTTAACGCCATGACGTACTCTTCGTCATCACTAACGAAGTTCGAACACTCATCAACACTAGATTTCATTCTTAGCCTATAAAAGCATAGATTTACCTTTTAACTTTTTGCATTGACTATTTCGAATCTATTCTTGAATGATCGGCATTTCATGAACTTTGAGGTTCTCGATACGTTCAGCAAGAGATACTGGGCAGTGTGTTGGAAAGGATCTTGGGGGGGAGTTTCGACACTTCAAAAAAATCGCCATGACCCATGCTCTCCATTTAGTATAGTAGAACCCTAAAGAAACTTCCTAAGTAGTTCAATACTAAAATAACCTTGCATCAAGAGCTTTAAAACTTATGTAATAATAGTATTAAATCATAGCAAAAGCCTATCTATAGATTCATCTTGAAAATGCGAATTGTATTCATATTGTAGAAGCCAAAAGGTCGATCATAATATCTTTGACCTTGCTATTTACCTGAGGTGATTAACAAAGTTTTCCATATTTTATTATGTCGAGTTACACCTGCAAATATCTTCTCATATTCTTTTCATGACAAAGCATTGTAAATAACATTTTGGCATTATGTATTTTTCGCAATCCTCTTTTGTGATCCATCGGGGATTGTTTTCAAAAGGGATAACCTCATCTAATTTGGTTTTTGGATTTTGTACAATAGGTTGAAAATCACCATCCGTAATAACATGCCAAATATCTAGATCCTTATTTGATTTAACACTGTCTCAAATCTATTTATCCCAAATAAATAAAAAACTATTGCTTTCAAAGAGTGTTGGATCTTTCATAGATTTGCCCTTCTAGATATTTGTCGTAAAATCCCATAGATCAATCCAAGCTTTAAAATACAGTATGGGATGATTAAAAATCATTAGTGACCTACTCCTGGAAACAAATTATGGAAACTATAAGGGGGGGGGGGGATTTGAATATTTACCCACATTGAATTATCTTTAAAAGTTACTTAAAAAAAATGAATAGATCCTAGTTATATTTACAAAACAATCACAATATAGGCACAAGAGCAATAAATATCTAACAAAACTAAATAACAACAATAATAAAGAGGGTAAAGAGATAATGGGAAAGAAACCACCAAACCAAGACACCGAGATTTTATAGTGGTTTGGCTATGAAGCACCTCTTCGCCCTACTCCACTCCCCGAGTATCCGACTCGAGATTTCACTATGTCAACAAGCTCCCTTTAGGCGGATAAGTCTAGTGGCGGCCCCCTTAATTAAGGATCGGCCGGGACCGCCACCAATACACCCGATGGGATTCACTCTGGCTATAAATAGCTACTACCATTCCTAAACCAATTAGAAAAATAGTCCTCTTTTCACGAATATTTTCATCTTTTCTCTCGTCAAAAACCTTCTTTCTCTCACTAAAACTCATGAAATCACTAACATACATTAGATATTTAATTCAATGATCTAAAAATCTTCTTCTCATCTCTTTCCCCTCACATTCAAGTCAAAGAAGAACATTCGTAATTCGTCAAGAAACGAAGTTTAAATATGATCTCTCCTCTTATTTCTTCTATTACCAAACCTCTATTGTAATTATCTTAGTGTATTGTGTGATTCATATATTTGTAGATCCGATAGAGTGTAGATCTTGTATGAGTTGTAAACTTATGTGAAGTGGTAGATTGGTTCTAGCTACGATCAGGACTCCCGCAATCGACATTTAGCTTAGTGTCGAAAATCGCTTACATTATTTCCGACACTAAGTACTAAATTCGAGTCCTGATCTTAGCTAGAACCAATCAACCACTTCACAGAATATACACACTCACAAGATCTACACTATCGATCTACACATATCTGAATCACACAAATAACACAAGAAAAAAATACAATAGAGGTTTGGTACTAAGAAAGAAAACGAGGATATATCAACTATTGACACACTTCGTTCTTGACGAATACGAGTGTCTTATCCTCTTTCACAAGGAGATGAGTGGCGGGGGGGTGAGAGAAATGAGAGAAGAAATTAGATCACTTGAAACAATATCTAAGATATTGTGTAGTGACGTGGGTGAACAGATGATACTGGGGCGGGTGTGGAGAGAGGCAGGACGGTGGTGACACTCTGATTTAAATACACAGAATTAGTTTTGGGGTGGAGACGAGAGCAGACTCAGACGCGGGTGTATAAAGTAACGAGCTGAGTGCAATGAGAGTCAGGGAATCATTTAACACTAATTAGGTGGGGGGAGGTGTGAATTGAATGGGGGGGAGAGTGATAGGGTAATTTACAAATACATGGGCCTGGGGAGAGAGTTCTCCTACGGTTTAATAAGCGAGGGGATGTGACTGTGGGAATGAATGTGTGTCTGGATCCGCGGGGGCTGGATGGGCGCCAAATCTCTATCTATAGGATTGGCGGGGTGGTGTTTTGGGGAGAGACAATCTGTGTTTAGGTCCGCTCAAACACTCACAGCGCCACTCCTTGTAGATGTATCTATATTGGATTGAGGACGTGAGTGAGTGAGGGTGTGTGTGGGGCATCGTGTAGATGAAGAGAGGGGGGTGAGCGGACACGGCAATTGGAGTCGAATATAAGGGTGTGGGGGGGGGCAGCCGGGCTATAGTGCACGAGTGATACAAATTTAGTATACGATCCGTTGTGAGAGATCAAAGAGGAAGAGCAGGAGCGGGATGGTGTTGGGGATAGATCAAATTAAAGGAGGAGGTAACACTGTAGAGAGTCGATATAAATGTGTAGACAGGTTTACTTGTGGATGGGGGTTTGGGAAGGCCATACGCTATTCATTACAGGACTAAGAACATAGAAAGAGCGCAAGTGGACGGGACTGACTGTATGGAGGTAGACAAAAAACAACGAGTCTAGAGATTTCTGCTATGCAGCGCCGGGGTACAATGGCATTGGGGGTGGGGGTGGGAGGTTGACATTTTGGGGGAGTGTGAAGCTTCTAATGATATAGTTAGGTGTGTTTATATTACAAGAGGAACAAGCCCTATAGTGTAGGGTGGCAAGCTCAGCTACTATCTTATAAAGATGGTTGATCTTCAAGGACGGGCAAAGGAGGGGCGGAGTAGCAGGATATTATGAGGATGCGAACGTTTATTAAGTCTTGTAAGATTTGTAAGTTAGCGGAGGAGAGAGAGCGCGCGGTTTGGAGGGAGACGAAGCGAGCAAAGCGTGTTGAGTGGTAGGGAGGGTGGGTGGTGAGGCTGAAGGGGCTCTCAGAAAAATAGGGGTGGTGTGTGGTGGTGGGAGCTGGGATATTGATATGTACAGTGAGGCGTCGCGATCTTCGGTTTGTTATTATCAACAATGTCAGATGCGTTCGAATCAACATCTGTGTGATATACGAGTGAAGGTATTTTGTGGGAGAGCGTTCATGTCTAGTCATGGTCCTGGCTCGATTATGTCTTGCTTGGATTTATTTTAAAAGTTAGTTATTACCGATAGTTAGTAATAGTACTGATACGTACACAATAGATTAGTACTGATCAGTTAGTAGTACTGATAGTATAGAAAATAGATAGTACTTTTAAGAGATATGCATGATGATATAAAAGAAAAGATAAATGCATTATCTTTACCCGCGTTTTGTAAATCTGTTAAGGGTTTTAAACCTATAGGTCTATAAAATAAAAGGGAACCCTTTGGTATTAAGGGAAGAAACACATCTCATATACAATCTCATATCTCAATTATAATCTGAAAGTCCGATTCTTATAAGGAGGTTGCACAGATTAATAAAAAAGTTAGTTATCAATATTAATTATCATATATTTACCATTATAAGGGGTAAAGTTTGTGGGGGGGGGGGGCGCATAACTTATAGTGTTTATAGTCATTGTTTCTCCTGTAGTTTGTGTGTATCTATCCATATTTGGCTACAACCCTTAACAAGGTATGAAAGATCTATATTCAAAGGGATCCACAAGTGGAATCAGAGCTTTGTAAGAGAAACTTTTGAGTAAGAAGAAAAAAAACCCAGTTATAAACCTCTATCATACAAAGCATTTAAACACTGCTGGATCAAAGATGATTATTCCAACCACCACCAAAAAAACCCCACCACCATCACAAACATTGTAACACCAACACAACAAACCCCTCACTACTGTTTCAACCAGAACAAACATCCTAATCTCAAGAGATGGAAGAAAATGAACATAATGGACCATGAAAATGAAACAATATTTGGGCCCATACAACTATCCTATCTAGGAAAGTACATTCAAAGAGGAGAATGGTCCCAGTAAGTGTCCTCACACCTGATACAAAATGGTTTAATAAAGGTTCTGCCTCCCAAGACGCAGAAGAAAATTAAGGCCAGAGAAACAGAAAGAAAAGCAAGAACCACTTTGCTTAATAGAGCTTTACTAAAGAAGATCATCTTGCTAAATCCAATAAAATAACGTGATGCTAAAAAGAAATATGGGAAGCTTTCCAAATCTAGATTTTGTGGAAATTATGAATTAAAGAAAATTCAGATGTATATTCCTAAACAACAGTTTTGAAGGCTTTCACTGTATCAAACCTCAGA
Organism: Tanacetum coccineum; assembly: GCA_026074375.1. Taxonomy (NCBI): domain Eukaryota; kingdom Viridiplantae; phylum Streptophyta; class Magnoliopsida; order Asterales; family Asteraceae; genus Tanacetum; species Tanacetum coccineum. The sequence goes on along the minus strand of BQNB010151517.1, from coordinate 1,478 downwards.
AGGGCTATCATAAAGGCTATGACAGGTTTCAAGTCTATCTAAGGTCAACTAGAAGATTCATGGTTCAGGCGTCTCCACTGAAGATGAAATTCAAAAAATCCTTACTCCTCTACCTACCTACTCTTCTTCTGGCCTGGTCCTAAAGTTTTTCCTTAATCATGAGGACCAATCCAGGTAGTGAACAGACTCAGTTATTTGATTGATCGTATAATAATCTTAAGTCATTGAGTCTGGATGTAAAGGCTCTACTACATCATCTTTAGCACGAGGGCCCAGAATGTGACATTTGTTTCAGAGAACACAAGCATTACTAATGATGTTAGTACCAGTTTTATGAGTGTTTCTAAATCTTTGGGTCATATAACTACAAAATTTGAACATCCTTACAATCAACTTCTTACTTTTGCAAAACAATCTAGTTGCCCACTAATATTTAGAAGAAATGGACTTGAAATAGGCAAGTTGGCCATGATTTCCCATAAGAATGACAAAGATTTACAAAACGAAGGTAGAAAGCTACAATTTTGATGCAAGGAACAGTTGGTTATTTACACAAAACCAAAGTCGAGTGATATATTATTGTCACCCCCCCCCCCCCCCAACAAGACAGGGCAATTTTGCTAAGAAGTGCAAATCCAAGGGGAAATCAAGACTAGTTAGGGAGAGAGATGCTCGACACAAGGATACAAGTTGAATAAAAGAAAATATGAGAGATCTGGTAAACATGAGGACTCTAAAGCTTTGGAGGACCTTGATAGAAAGGTGTAGATATCTATATCAGTCACTCAAAGATGAACAAGAGAACTATGCTTGATGGCTTGCAACAGTTCAGGCTCAGACACAGAGGTAACTTCTTGTTCAAAAGAATGTAAAGAGTATTATGCTAAACTTAAAACAACTATATGATGAACAAAGAGCACAACTTAGTGATGCAAGCATATAAATTAAGGCATATACTCAAGCATTAAAGAAAGTTGAAGCACAATTGGTTGCTCATCAACAAGGTCAACTTTGGTATGAGGAAGCTAAAAAAGAAAAAGAAGATTTAAAAGCTAAAGTAGAAAAATGGCACAACTCTTCAAAAAATCTTAGACTTTTGCAAAATAGTCAGATGAGTGCTAATGATAAATTTAGACTTGGGTATGGGGATCACAAATATGATGACATTTTGAGCTATGAAAATGAAGTTTTACAAAGTGTGTTTATGAATAAGAAAATTGATTTAGAAAATCAACCTTTGTATGATAGGTTTGTTACAGCAGAAGGAATGCATGCTGTACCCCCACCCATGACAAAGGGAATTACATGCCATCTGGACCTGATATTGAAATAGATTACTCACAATTTACATATGGTCCAAAATAGTCTCAACCTTGTGAATCTGAAACCCAAACTAGTGACTTTGATACCTGTGAATCTAACATTAGTGTAGAAACATCTAAATTTGTGACTGAAACAGTTGTTAATGAACCTAAAGT
>BQNB010151516.1:0-15889 GCA_026074375.1 Tanacetum coccineum | reverse complement strand
TGAAATTCCACACCTACTCTTAGATACAGGAAAACTCCTGGATATTTGATTGTTGCTCCTAGGATTTGGTTTGCTACCATTAGTATTGTGGTGTGTTCTAGCAGAAGGTATTTCCCTAGGTTTAAGATTCCAATTTCTGTCTTGTGTCTTTTTCCTGGCTTCCTCTAGAAAGTGATTATAAGCCATATCATTAGAACCATACAATTCTTTTTTACTATTCCTAGAAGAGCTAGGTGCATTCACATGATGAGGTTTTGTAGGAGCAGATTCTCTAAAGTTAGGCAAATAATGAGGAGTGACTGGTTTTGGCAAATTGTGTTTGACATCAACTTGGGAGGCAAACCTTGGTTTTGAAATTCTAGGTCGTTCTGACTTAAACGCATTCGGTTGTCTAATAACTGACTGGTTTCTAGATGGTTGTAAAGGTGGTTTCCCTAAGATTGATGCTTTGACAAACTTAGTATCCACGCTATTTCTTTTTAACTTTCGTAATTCATTTTTAATGCTAAATTTGTAAAAACCTTTTCTTGAATCTGAGCTTTTAAATCAGCATTTTCGACAGACTTTTGATTAATTTGAGAAATTAAAGAGTCACTATTGTCTTTATTCTGAACACGTGTCTTTTTAATTGAATCATAAAGTTCTTTGTAAGTCTGTTTCAAATACTCATTTTCTTTATGTAGTTGCTCATTTGCTGCAAGTAATTTAGCCACACTGTGTTCTAATTCGATGTTAATAGTTTCAATTACATCTATATCATTTTTAACTTTGGCTTCATTACTTGCTTCCTTCACACTTTTAATTTGATTCTTCAAGTTGCAAATTAGTGTGGTTTTGGCCTGTAGCTGAGCGTTCAAACCATTTATCTCAAAAAATTCATGAAACTCAGGAGCATCCTGGTTTTTACATGGTTTGTTACTTTGAAAACTTTCTTCCTTTTGTTGAATTTGTATTTCAAGTGAAATACAATGTTTTTCCAGTTGTAAAAATCGTTTTGAAAGTTCATTGTAAATTTCCTTATCAACCATATCTTTCGTTTTGAGAAGCTCAGTTTTAAGCAAAGCATCCTGGTCAATCTCTCCTCCCCTATGACACATATTTGTTGAAGTAGGAGTGGTATTGCTATCAATAGTTTCCAACAGATGTGTGTCATAACTGGGTTCAGATTGCTCAGTATGCTGTTGTTCATTAGCAAGGATATTATGTAGAGCAGTCAATTGTACCTCAGCAAATGGCTCTTCGTCATTTACTGGTCCGATATCTGCATCCACAGCTTGTGTGGTATAATGCCCTGAACCTGCTACTTGTATCCTGATTGTCGGGGCTTTTGTCCCACTGCTTTCTGTAACAACCACCCCAGCTCATCTGCTTCTACGTATCGAACTTTTCCTCTTGCCTTTGCATCTGAGTTCAATCTCTGATTGCTGAATGCATTGTTATTTTCAGGCTCTCTGATCAAAACTGCCTTTTGGATACAATCAAGCTGTATTCCATTGCTTGAACTGGATTCGATCTGAATATCTGGAGACTGCATCTTGGGGGGGTGGATAACCCCCCCACCACTTGAATTAATTTGCGCTCATGCAGTCATTTCATCTTGCAAATGACTTCATTTCCTTTAGTTGCATTACTTTATTTCTTCTTTCATGTCGTATACAATATGTATTTACAACTTATGAATGAACGCCTTCAAGTGTTCCGGTTCTCGAGTAACTCAAGTATGTTCGCACTAGGTCACGCGCAAGAGAAGTTCTTCGAAGTCTTGTTGCAACCTTGATTCAGGAAGATCCGTTTGCATTTACCCTTGTGAGGCAAGAAATTCCTTGTAACTGTGTTCTGAGTGCTTGAAGACAAGTCTTTGCATTAAAACTCATGTAGATTCTCTCTTTCAAGTTGTGCCTTAACTGTCCAGATTATGAATACATCTTCAATTTGAAAGTCTGACTGCTCTTAACAAAGGATATGAGCGAAATGCGGGTTTATATATGCTTCAACAGCATAAGGCGGAATTAAGGAGATAGAGAATCATGAAGTTGTGTTATCGAGTTGTTCAAACCATGTCATGCAGTTGGAGTGCCCTTTGTTTGTTTTGCGAGCCGTTGCGTCAGTTGAAGCTCTATCTCTTTTGAATTAGAATTAGAAGATTCCATTGAAATTCGATATGTGAAATAAAATTAAGGATCTTAAGTAGATAATGTGATTGAGGTTGTGGTTTTAAATGCAATTTACGTTCACGGGATTTTACAAGTCTAAGATTAAACCGATAAAGATTTTTTGGGAATTTTTACAAATATCAATAGAAAACCTGTGAATGAATAATTGTTTGTGATTTAGGTTTGTTTGTTGTGGTTTGATTATCTTTGAAGTACTTGGTTGTGGTATTTGGTTTGTTGATTTGTTTGAAATTTGGCGCATTTGGATGATGAATTTTTTTTTACCTTATTACCAAAATTTAAATTTGGTGTAAAAAGAAGCTAAAAAGGCTATAGAAAAAATTATATTTTACTTAATTTTTCCCCCAAAAAGTGTCGCTAAAAAGGTGTCGACCGACATATTTTTTTACCTTATTAACCATATAATTTGAAATTTGATGTAAACAAAATTAGTTAAAATGGCTATAGAAAAAGATTACAAATTACTTAATTTTTTAATCAAACCGCTGCCACCTTGAACAACTCGCCGCCAATATAATACTCAAACCGCTGCCTAATATTAAAAATGAGCCAATAACGCTGCTGAGTAGATCAACACTCTGTAGTGTATTAATAATCAAACCGCTGTGTTAATACTTAAGCAAACCGCCGCTTACTTTGGCAACTCGTCGTCTCTTTTGCTAACTCGCCGGCTATATTTTAATATTCAAAACCGCGTGGAAATTGAAATTTTTGGGAGAGTGACGTTTCTTTTTTGATCAATATAATATTAACTCGCCATGAATGTCAAACAGCCTCAAATAACAAGGCAACAGCCGGCCTAAAATGCCAACCCGCCGCCAATTTAATTGATTTTATAATCAAAACCGACATTTGTCCAATTCCTTAAATTCTGGATCTCTTGTCAAACGCCGGCTTGATATATAATATTTTAATCAACCTCCCCGAAGAAACACAAGAACGAATTGACCAAAATTACTCAATAAGCTTTTTATCCACGTATCTAAGCTATAAACTTGTAGTCCTAGTAGGCATATGAAGATTAAAATTACATTATTAAACATTGTATTTCCTTGTGTTTCCTTAAAAACACGCAACCTCACTTTAGACACCCAAACTTTATTATCTTATAAATCGGAACTTGGTGCTTGATATATACACACGAATTGTTACAATCTAACCTTTATGAGTTGATAGAGCAAGTAACAACCAAGATTAACACACAAATAAGCCCAAAAATAATTTTGAGCCGTGGCCTTTTTTTGCTTCAAAATGAACCACGAATTTGATCTTGTTTAACCACAATAATCAACCACGAATCCACCCGTAGCTCTAATACCAATTGTAGGTTCTCAAATTCACACAAACATGTATAGATCTAAAGAGATCTAGAGAGAGAAAGTTAGAGAGAGTGAATGGTAGAGAGAAACTAAGGAAACACACTTAAAGAAGTGTGTCGTAAAAATGAATAGTTTGCTTACCTCTTTACCTCTTCAAAAGTTGGAAGAGGTATTTATAGTTCTTACAATTCACCGGATATTAGTACCCGGTTCAATACTGAAAGTCATACGTTTACCTATTAAACTACGAGTTATAATGAACAGTAAAATACACTGGGTGACCGAGTCTTTTTCTAATATCTAACAGGTAACTTAGCAATAATATTCAGGCAGTAATCTGGATAGCATACACTTTGTAAACACTTTGAAAACACTTAGAAAAACACTTGTGTCCAATAGTAAAACAAGCAATGTAATTCACCCCGTAGATTTTGTAAAATAATCACGTAGTAAAAAGGGGGCTATGAACTCACCTCGAGTGAATGGTAATCAACAAGTATTCACAATAGAAAAATGCGTCACGAAGGAATCCGAAGGCAACCTAATCCAATATAGGTCGTATAAGTACTAAACACTTTGATTATTTATAGGTCGTATAGCTCAGCATACTATCGTTCAGGCTATCATAATTAAGAGGTCATGTAGTGACGTATGAGTAGCTAGGGGACAATTTCAATCGGTAATCCAACAAAACCTCGTCGATACGCCACCTCGAAGAGGCATCATTATGAAACCTCCCTCGTAATATAGTACTTTGTTAACTAATAACCACATATAATTCTATATTGCTACATCACCCATCTAATCTTTTAGTGAAATCATATTTATTAAGTAAAAAATTTATAAGTATACTTTAGTAAAATCTGGCGTAACTTTCTCGTTTTAAGTCCCGTTTCTTCTCGTTTCTTATGTCCACCATTCGTAATATGAGAGTTATCAAAATATACATTTTCAAATTTTGGTTTTTCTGATGAATAGTGCTTTTACTGTTCATAACAGTTATATATTTATTTTTATAGATTTAGTTATCGTAAATCTCGTAAAATGTCCGTACTTATTCGTTTTTAAACTCAGTCTTTTTTAGCGATTCTTTCGTGTACGTTCTCGTATTTTCAAAGTTTTATCATATTTAGTGTTGTTTTCATAAATAATGTCCCTGATGAACAGTAATTTTTTTTAAAATATATTTTTATTCAACTCAGGTTTCAACGTAAATAAAGTATATTTGTCGTATCTTTTTCGTTATAAATCGGTTTTTCGAGTTTCTTACCTTTTTGGAATCGTCATGAGACGCACTATATTTATAAAACATAATCTAGCTGTTACAAAATACGAACCGAAACAGCCCCTATATATCTTTTGGGGTTTATTTATATAACTTTGTTTTTATATACTTTTTAACTTCATAAATTACCACAAGTCCTTTATAACTCTTTATATCATATGCCATACATATTATTATGTCCATTAGTCCATGATATATTCAACCACATAATACATGAATAAGTGTATAAAATTATAATCACAAGCAAAAAATATGTTTTACATGTTTAAAAACATCCTAATGGTGATTTCACTACATAGAACTTATATACACATAAAATGATAAATGTAAAGACATAAAAGGTTTTAGGTAACCTTATGGTGATGTAATATGATAACCAACACAATCTAAACCCTTGTTTAGATTATAAACCCAAGCTTGCAAGATCTTGAAACCCTAAACCCTAATCTTCCATTTTTCTTGCTTAACACTTGTAAAGACTTAACCAAGCCTTCAAATCTTCTTACGGACATCTTAGATATGTTTTGTATGGAATGTATGTAAATGTGTTTAAATAAATTTTGTAAGGATTTGTTATGTTGGTTTTGAGGTTTGCAGTAGGCCACAAGAGGAGAGGGGGAAAGGAGAGATTTTTGTGTTTTACACCTTGAAAGTGAGAAGTGTGTGTGTATTTCACTAGTATGAGACCTTATATACATGGAAGACTAGTCAAAGACAAGATGAGGGTTTCATGGAGGTCTTTGGTCAAAAGGATGGGAGGTATGGCTAGGCTTAATGTGTAGAGATGTACATGACCTTAGGTATGGTTTATAAGTCCTTATGTTCCCTAAAGTGTGAATCATCCCATGAAATTATGGAGGAAATATCTAGCTAGCTAAAAAGAAAGTATTATACTGAAAAAATGAAAGTATAATTGTTATACATGTATGGTGTTGTAAGTTGTTAAGATTTATTAGAACGTATACTTGTAATTGATAGGTCTGCTTATTTCTTGTATATTATGAGGCGTCCATTTGAGTAAGGGGTAAAGTTTTATAAACTTTGATCATTGAAAATAAAAATAAGCATTTGTTGAAGCGTAAATTAATTATGGTGGTTCCGGGTATGCCTAAACGTACTTTTATCGCAAAACGTAAACAATTTACGTAACCAATAAAATAAAATATAAAAAGTTGATTATTACTTTCGTAAAAATAATATATTGCTAGCTTGACGAAAACTTTAATTCGTTTGGTGTCCGTTTACGTTAATTATTGATTTTTAGTTTGGGCGATTTAACTTAACTAATAAAATTAAAAGTAAACACGTACGAGAAAGAAAAAAAATAATTAGTGAAATATATGACGTTGTAAATGACCTGAGAATATGGAATGTTACAGTCTCCTCCGGTTAAAAGAGCCTTGTCCTCCAGGCTCAAGTTACGGCACTTGAGGAAGGTACGGGTTCAGAGAAAAGATTCGGATATTTCTTCCGGAATTGGTCTTCACGTTCCTAAGTATACTCAGCTCCTTGCTGAGAGTTCCAACGAACTTTGACCAATGGAATTCTTCTTCACTTTAGCTTTTTCACACCTCGTTCTACGATCTCAATAGGCTCTTCGACAAATCGCAGATTTTCATCAATCTCGATCTCATCCAAAGGCACCTGAACATCTGGCTCAGCCAAGCATTTCTTGAGGTTTGACAAATGAAACGTGTCGTGGACACAGGTTAGCTCCTCGGGGGTGGTAACTTCAGCTCGATAGCCACGGTCCAAACGACGCTCTTATATTTCAAATGTGTCCCACATATCGTGGGTGCTAGCTTTCTTTTCTTACCAAAATCGTACCACTCCCTTCATGGAGGATACCTTTAAGTAACACTCAGTTCTCCAACTTGAATTCAAGAGGTTTTACGCCTCTCATCAGCATGCTTTTTCTGGCGATTCTTGCCGTTTTCAATCTTTTCTTAATTTGAACCAATCTTTTCAGTCATGATTTCTTGCACAATTTCTGTCCAATAAGCTAATTTTCTCCCCACTCTTCAGTCCAGATCACAGGGGATCTACACTTCAGCCCGTACAATGCCTCGAATGGTGCGCACTTAATGCTTGTGTGCAATGTTATAATAGGAGAAACTAAATCAATGGAAGATGAGCTATCCAACTGCCACCAAAATCCATAACACAAGCTCGAAGCCATATCCTCCAGCGTTCTGTACTAGTACGCTCACTCTAACGTCGGTCTAAGGGTGGTAAGCACATACTCATGTATAGTACTCGTACCAACGCTTTCTAAAAAAGGCTTTGCATAAGTGTGAGGTGAATCGACATTTAATGGTCTGAAATGATTGACACCGGAACACAATGTCTCGCTACAAATCTCATTGGTATAAAATCTTTGCTAATTTCTCCGGCTTGTAGTCTTCAATCGAATAGGGTAAGATTAAACCCGCTTGGTCAATTATCCGCAACGACCCAAAATCGTATCATGCCCACTGCTACTTTGGCGACTTTGTGAAAAGTCTTCATTATTCTTTTCCTATTTCACTCAGGATTTATGGTTGCTTGAAGAAATCCCCTTGAGGGTTTTCTTGATGTTCGGCTTTAATCTTAGAACAGTAAAGGACATATGCCTAACGTACTCAGCATGTCTCTCTTTCATACCAGGCCACCATTACAAAGTCTCTCAGATCCTAGTAATCTTATCTGTACCCGGATGTACTGAATATCTAGATGTATGAGATTCATCCATGATCAATTTCCTTACATCACCAACCGATGGAATCCAGATACGATCAAAGAAGTAAATTTCACCATCATCTCGATGCTCAAAGTGTCTTTCTAACCCTCTTAGCCATTCAACTGGGGCTTTAAGATCCTTGGAAACTTCGCTCTGCGTTTCCAAAATCTTAGTCTTAAGTCAGAATGAATGTATACTACTCGCACGTACTCGTCTTGGCTTGAGTCTTTCTTTTCTGCTCAAGGCATCTGCCACCACGTTCGCCTTGCCCGGGTGGTATTTGATCTTACACTCGTAGTCACTGAGTAGCTCCGATCCCACTGCTTTGAGCGATATTTAAATTCTTTCTGTGTCACAAATTATGTACTGGTGATCTTTGTGGTCAGTGTTAGATAAACAATTTTCGTCCTTAAAGAAATGTCTCCTGATTTTAAAGAACAAACACACCGCACCCAATCCGGTCATGGGTGGTATAATTTTCTCATGTTCTTCCACTGTCTTGCCACAATGCTTTCATTTTGCCCGTCTGCATCAGACGCACCAAAAACCTTTGTTTTGATGCATCACAATAGACCACAAAGTCATCGGATCAATGGGGGAGTGCTAACACAGGAGCATTGCATAGTTTCTCCTTCAGAATTTGGAAAGCTTCATCTTGCTTATCGCCCCACACATAAGCCTTATTCTTTTGAGTCAACAGGGTGAGGGGCTTGGCGATCTTGGAGAAATTCTCGATAAACCTTCGGTAGTATCCTGCCAATCCTAGAAATGAACGGATTTCAGTTGACGATTCAAGAGTCTTCCAGTTCTTGACAGACTCAACCTTGCTAGGATCCACGTGGATACCATTATGGTTGACCACATGTCCTAGGAACTGAACTTCTTTCAACCAAAATTCACACTTAGAAAATTTGGCGTATAACTTCTCCTTCTCGAGTAAGTCTAAAATCGTCTTCAGGTGGACTTCATGTTCTTCTTCTGACTTTGAGTAGATTAAGATGTCGTCAATGAACACAATTACGAATTTGTCCAAATACGGTTTGCAGACGCGGTTATTAGCCTAATATTGCTGGTACGTTCGTCAGCCCAAATGGCATGACTGTGAACTCAAAGTGCCCGTATCGAGTTCTAAACGCGGTCTTGGTTTTATATCTTCCCTAAGATCTCAACTAAGATATCCCGAGCGAAGATCTATCTTTGAGAAACAACACGCACCTTGTAATTGGTCAAACCAGGTCATCACTTCTGGGGAGCGGATGAGGGTAAAACGGTTCTTTTAGTCATTGTTAGTTCCCTGTAATCAATACACATTCTCATCGAACCGTTTCTTTCTTCTTGACAAAGAGCCACGGTGTGCTCCCATGGTGAGTGCTAGTCGAATAAAACCCTTCTCTTGAAGTTCTTTAAGTTGGTTCGATAATTCTAACATTTCTGAAGGGGCTAACCGGTATGGAGATCTAACAACTGGGAAGCGCCTGGATGGAATCAGAATAAATGCGAAATTATATCTCTGCTCAAGGAGGTAACCTAACAGAATTGTTGGAATAATACTCAGGGAAGTCTAGTGACAACCACATTTGTCATCTTTTTAAGGCTTTTTCTCATCAGCCTTGATACATGCAAGTGAACGAAGATCCTTTTCCGGCCTCTCGCCTTGAACTTCAAGAATCTTGCCATTCGGAAGAGGAATACGGACAATCTTCTCATAACAATCGATGAGAGCTCGGTGGTATGCCAACCAATCCATTCCAATGATAACATCAAAACTACCTAGCCGGGTTGGTAACAGGTCTATTTTGAACAACATGATTACCAATGACTAGGTTCAACTACTGTAAATGGTATTGGTGCTAACAACTTTTCTGTCTGCTAATTCGATTTCATAACTAGTATTTAAAGTGGCTGGGGCAATAATATCAATTAAATGTGTGTAACGCAGAGATACAAAACTCTCACAAAATCTCCTGGGTGACTCGATTCTGGCAACACCAAGTACACAATTCGTTGAGAATTTCGTAAGGTATGCAGAGTCATGGACACATGGTAAATAATGGAGAGAGAATGATATAATAATCAAAAATTAATCAAGATAGGGGGGTCGGGGGGAATATTTATATAAGTGTATCGATAGAAATTAGATATTGATATGTCAAAAGGTAGACGTAAGAGATCGAATTTAAACCAAGTATTATATATATAAGATTATATATAATGCAATAATGACAATCGGAAAAGTAAGTAAGGATCAGGGAATACGCGCGCGTGGATATCGGATAGCGATGAAGGATTCTGTATTTAAAAATGAAAGGAAAGAAAATCTTTAAACTTTGTGGTTATAGACTTTGGTTTTGAAATATGACACAGTTCCTTTAACTAGGCTCTGGTACCATTTGTAACAACCCCCAAAATCAGGTAGCAGCGGAATGGTAACATTGGGGTGCTACGTCAAAGTACAACAATCAAGATATAGGAAACGACCATAAATGGACGTTTAAGACAAGATTTCATTCGATGCCATAGCAAAATGTATCAGAGTTTTATACATTTAGGTCACCATATGTTTTTAAAGAGTAATTAACATTTCAAGTACATATTTTAATTAAAACAAAAAAGCTTCATAATACCCAAAAGATGACTTAAGTTTTTAAAGAATAATAAAAGTTGTGATTGAATATAGATAAAATACAGAATACGTCTTCATTTATATCCGCCACGGCTTCCCCGCGATCTTCATACCTAGGACTGAAAATTACATGCTAAAAGGTCACACAAAGGTTGAGTGAAATTCATAGGTTTATCGGTTAACAAGGTGGCAACAAGATCGACAGTATTAGTAGACTCTGAAACACATACAGTAGTCCAAAAAGTTTTTTATTGCACTAAGGCATGGACCTCGAAGCCTTAAACTTGATTTATGCCCATCAGATATAGGATGAATGCAACAACCTACACCTCTTCATTGTTTAAATGCACCTTGATCAAACTAGTGACCCAAGGAAAGGTGGGGATTGTTAGTCCCGATAGATCTATCCACAACACTCGCGCTTACTACAATAGCAATTAACGGTTCATGATAAATTAGGGACTTCACAGCAATAAGGTAACTTAGCAATAATATTCAGGCAGTAATATGTATAGCATACACTTTGTAAACACTAGTTTCAACATTGTGTCCAATAGTTAAAAAAAGCAATGTTATTCACCCGTAGATTTTGTAAATAATCACGTAGTAAAAGGGGGCTATGAACTCACCACGATTGTACATGGTAATCAACAAGTATTCACAATAGTAAAATGCGTTCACGAAGGAATCCTGAAGGCAACCTAATCCATTATAGGTCGTTATAAGTATAAAACACTTTGATTATTTATAAGGGTCGTATTGATCATCATACTATCGTTCGGGTCTTTCATAATTTAAGAGATCATGTTAGTGACGTATGAGAGTAGGACACTTTAAATCGTAAAATCACAACAACTCTCAATACGACCACCCCGAAGAGGCCTTAAGTATGAAACTCTCTAGTAATATAGTACTTTGATTAACTAATACCACATATAATTCTATATAGCTACATCACCATTTAATCGTTTTAGTGAAATCATATTTATAATGTAAAAACATTTATAAGTATACTTTAGTAAAACTAGCGTAACTTTCTCGTTTTAAGTCCGTTTATTTCGTTTCTTATGTCCACGCCTTCGTATTATGACGAGTTATCAAAATATAACATTTTCAAAATTTGAGTTTTTCTGATGAATAGTGATTTTACTGTTCATAACAGTTATATATTTATTTTTATAGATTTAGTTATCGTAAATCTCGTAAATGTCGTAACTTATTCGTTTTAACTCCGTTTTTAGCGATTCTTTCGAGTACGTTCTCGTATTTAAAAGTTTTATCATATTAATGATGTTTTCATAAATAAATGTCCCTATGTGTAACAGTATAAGTAACTTTTATAAAAATAGTTTTATAAAAGTATATATTTAACGTAAACTTGAAATCGTCGTATCTTTTTCGTTATAAATCGGTTTTTCGAGTTTCTTATCATTTTGGAATCGTCATGACATGTAGTATTTTATAAAAATATAAAATGAAGGCTTTATTTTTCGAATTAAAACAGCAACTTTTGAATATTTTTAGAAAAATATGTTTAAAACTAGTTTTTATAACTTTTTAGTTTAACCACTTTGTTACTAGTCCATTATAACACTTATTATCACATGTCTTACATCCTTAGAGTCTCTAGTCCATGATTTATTCAACCACATAACACATGAATAGGTGTACAAAATTATAATCACAAGCAGAAATATATTTTACATGTTTAAAAGTAACCTAATGGTGATTTCACTACATAGAACTTATATACACATAAAATGATAAATGTAAAGACATAAAGGGTTTTAGATAACCTTAGAGTGATGTAATATGATAACCAACACAATCTAAACCCTTGTTTAGATTATAAACCCTAGCTTGCAAGATCTTGAAACCCTAAACCCTAATCTTCCATTATTCTTGCTTAACACTTGTAAAGGCTTAACCAAACCTTCAAACCATCTTAGTAGGTCTTAGATATGTTGTAGTAATGCTTGTATAAGTGGTAGAAAAATTTGTATGGTTTGTGTGGGATGGGCTTTTTGAGCCGTGGGTTATTAAGCACCAAAGGGAGAGGATTTGTTGATTTTTCTTAAGTGTTATAAGAGTGTGTATGTTATCACTTGTATGCATGAGACATATATATATACAAAGGTAGTCAAAGATGGAAATCAAAGACCAAGACTAGTCTTTGGAACACAAATGAGGGTCTTAAGGAAGACTAGTGGTCAAACCACTAGTCTTTGGTCCCTTGGTCCCCTAATGAGAGGGTGATCCCATGGAAATGAGGAAATGTGTCTAGCTAGTGATATCTTGATAGAAAATGAAAGTATACTTGTAAATGTGAAAGTATAAAGTGCAAGTATCACTTTGATTTATTTGTTGTAAGTTAAAAGTAAAGTATAAGACTTGTAAGTTTTATGTCTTGGTTATTTCCTAGTAAATGGGGCGTCCCATTATATGTATAAGAGTAAATTTTTATAAACTTTGGTCATTAGAATTAAAAATAGTTATTTGTTGAAGCGTAGATTTATTTTTGTGGTTCCGGGAATGCCTAAACTTAATTTATCGCGAAACGTAAACGCTTTATGTAACCGATAAAAATAAAACATAATAAGTGAATTGTTACTTTAGTAATAATAATATAATGATTTCTTGACGTAAACTTAAATTCGTTTGGTGCCCGTTTACGTTGATTGTTGATTTTTTTTAGTTTACGCGATTTAACGTAACGATCAAAATTAAAAGTAAACGCGTACGAGAAAAAAAATAAATAGTGAATTAAATAGCGTCGTACATTGATCAAAAATACGAATTGTTACACTATGCAGGTTCGCCTCTTCGTCTACAACCTGATTAGTACCATTTTCCTATATATCGTTGCATAAAACAGTAAAAGTACCTGATTCCCGTCTCACTTCGTTTGTATCTTCTTTACCAACTTTTAGTTAAGCTTTATAAAGGCGATTTACATTACGCGGGACCTTTATACGTAAACTTCCCAACTATCTAGCATGGTTAAGAAATCACCCCTGATACTAAAATCATAACCGGATGTTGTCGCTTGTCCGAGACTTATCAAATTACTTCGAAGAGCGGGAATATAATAGACATATTTCAATAATTCTTGTTCTTTGTTTTTACCTTGGAACAAAATAGAGCCTTTTCCTTTTATGCTCACACACGAACCATCTCTGAACCTAGCACGTCCAGTAATATTTTCATTTAATTCAGAATAATAATAGTAATTACCTGTCATGTGATTACGTGCACCGTTATCAAAGTACCATACATCGTCTTTATCGGTATTTGACTCGCTCTTTGGTGGAGTGTACTTTTCTTCATTCATGAAAATCGTTTCTTGAATATGGTTCATCATAAAAACGTACCTTCCTCATGATACACATCTTTCTCTTGCGTCTCATTAAGGTTATGATGAGATATCATTTTATACACTTTTCAGGGTTATTTAACCCCCTAAATCATGCATTTATGCCCAAAATAGATACTTATCGTTCCTTTTCAGGTATTGAGCATTTGGAAGGCATTTGGAGAAAATACATGTGACTTAGAGACGGCGTCACCATTTATACACGACGCTGTCACACTTCATCTAGTGACGACGTTACAACATCTCTTGACGGCGTCAGCCCGCACCGACTCAACTCGGATCTAGAAGAATCTACTTTATGACGGCGTCACGATTAAAACGCGACGCCGTCATAATGATATTCTTATAAATATAGACCCGAAATTAGGGTTCTGTGTGTGTAACTTTAGAGTAAAAAAGGGGGACGAACCCTAGTTCGTTTGGCAGCTTATTATGACTATTTTAGGGTTTCAAAACCCTATTGTACCTCCTTCAATTCATGTTTTAATCAAGTAAGACTATCTCAATCATTCAATATGTCTTGTTGTTTGATTCTTTATTGTTTTTGCTTTATCTTTAACATGCTTGGCTAAACTCCTTATTGTATTCATTTATGATTGTATGAAACCTAGAATGTAGATATTAGTGGTGTTGCTTCTTGTGATGAATATACATGTTAGGCTTTAGAAAACCAACTTTTGTCTATATCGCTACTGATATGTATAGGGAAACATGATTGTGTAGAAAGGATACCATCGGGTAACAATCTTCATACTACCTTGACCCTTATATGGTTGATCCACTTTTAATATATTTCAAATGCATTTAATATACTCTTGGGGGCCGGGTAATAGTCTTCATACTACCTTACTTTGTGTTTTGCCTCAACAGAATATTAAATAGACGACGTGTTCGGTGTAATCCATTCATAACTTATTAAATTATTACATAGATCATCACAAGTATTACATTTATGTTTTGCCTCAACATGAAGTCCATTCACACTTCTCCCCCTAAAAAAATTGCATTTGTTGATGCCATTTTTGATTGAACAAGAGAATAACAATGGAGAAGGAGGTTGTGGTACAAGTCCTGAACTGATTGTTCCAAGACTCATATGACCATTTTTTCAAACATCAATCAACATGAAATACATTCACACTTCTCCCCCTAAAAAATTGCATTTGTTGATGCTGTCAGAAAAAGCATGAATCATGTTGATAAGAATGGTCAACAACAAGAAGATTCCTCTTCTTCAGAACTCGTGTCTGGAGAAAGATTATGAAGGAGGCCCGGGTCTGAACTGAGGTGTACATGAGCCATAATGACCATATGACCATTTGAGGATGGGAGCACACTTATAATCAAGAGATCTTATCCGAATTAAACTGCATTGATCTCATCATATTCACTTTTCTCCCCCTCAAAAATTGCATATGTTGTTGCCATTTTTGTTGAACAAGTGAATTAAAATACAAGCTAATGTACGTTGATCCACTTGTTGACTGAACGAGCATGAGAACTTATAGAAGTTGTTGATAAGACTACTCGTAAATAAGAAGATTTCTCTTCTTTGAAAGATAAAGCGCACTGAAGCGTACTCCTTTCTTTTCTTTGAGGAGCGGGGCCTGAGGAGATGTCAGCAGACGCCATTTGACGTTGAAGAGCGAGGCCTGAACTGATGTGAACAGACGTCATTTTGTCGTTGCAGAGCGAGGCCTGAACTGATGTGAACAGACGTCATCGTTAATGTGCATCAGATTAGAATCCCTTGAACCACTGGTTTATGAGATATCAGTCTTTTCGGCAACCAAACTTTAAGTCTTTCCTTTATAGGATTACAAGATGTACCTGCACTTAAGTTAGTAGTACATGCACTGACATTAAGAGTTTGATCGCATTCATATGGGTTAGTGATATCATCATTTGAACCATTTGAAGGTTCACTGTCAACTCTGGTTGTGTTATCGGTGAACATCTTTCCAGTAGGTATCCACCTAAGACCAGCAATCTTGAAAATTCTACCCGTCGGTTTCCACCTAAGACAAGATCTAGGAGTGTTTGGTTTCTCATGCACAGCGGAAGACTTCTTGGGAGAAAACCTTTGTCCTATAGCAATCTGCCTACCATGTTTCTGAGTATGACTCTTTGGTTCAACAGATTTGTTGATGGTTTTAGTCTTAGGGGATTAAACCTTAGCACGTGAATTTATCTCTTTCAGGAATTTTGTTATGCAAGCATCATGATTTGCATTAAAGACACATTTATGACATGTAGAACAAAAGAAATGTTTGGAATCTTAAAAGGAATTAGAATTCCTAGAGTGATCTACTAGCGAAGTTTGTACCGCTAAAGAGACATTGGAGAAAAATACCGCCAAGGGTACAAAGTGTAAATTGGAACATTTTCTTTAAAAT
>BQNB010151515.1:0-15890 GCA_026074375.1 Tanacetum coccineum | reverse complement strand
TAGACGCAACTATCACGGTTTTGTTGTGCTTTGTTGGTTTTGGTGTTAGATCTGATTGTCTTGGGTTTTGGTTGTTTCAGTTGTGATTTCGATTTTGTTTCAATTTTAGTGGTTTATGTTGTTATATGAATCTGAAAACTTAAACCGGGATCTAACCCTGATGTCACCGGGATTTTAAAGAGAAAGAGAAAAGGATAATTTATTTATTGTTTGGGAACTTAAACCAGGATTTTGGTTATGGTGGTAAATTAACAAGATTGAAAAGAGAGTAGAAAGAGAAAATGACGTGTAGAGAAGATGAGAGATAGTAATTTTATATATTGAATAGAGAGAGTGAAGAGGTTACTATGGTTGATATTTGTATTTCTTTTTAAATCAAATGAAAGTATTTAATTTGTATATTGTATATAAAAAACTTTAGCTTGAATAATGATCCTTGTTTTATATTGCCTAATTTAAAATAAATTGTCATAATGGTTCTGTTTTGTTTTTACATCAATCTGGATAAAAACTAATAGGGCAAATGGCACAAAAAGGTACTCAAATTAAGGCTCATTTTCAATCAACGTATCACACTTTTTTTTCTTGCATAAAAAAGCACCCAACTTATATTTTTGGTCAATTTAGGTATTTTCATTAATTATTTAACGATCATCCGTTAAGTTTTACATTTCAAGTCCACCGGCCACTACCACCACCACCACCACCAATCATCTTCGCTACGGCCAAGCCTCTCCACCACCATCACTACCAAGCACCGCCTCCACCACCAACCCTACCTCTCATCGTCGTAAATGACCTTTTTATCAAAAAAAAAATCAAAAGCGTATGGTGGTAACTGATGGTCATTTTAATCTCCCGGGTATAGGCGCGAGTAATGATGGGCGTACACCTTTAATCCCACTTTCACCTAAATTATTAACCTCTTTATTTTCACTTAAACTGGCCTCATCACAAACAAACACTAGCTTATTTTCACTTCTGCTGCTTAATTAATTTGATGATCGATGACGTCATCGAAAGCCTTAACTGTTAGAGAATGAAAGGGCATTTGTCCTTTGGAAAAGGGCATTTGTCTTTTAATGACTCTTGTAAGAGTTGTGGCCTCTTGGATGAATGAAGGGATATTGACTCTTAAGCAATGTTGGCTTTTCACTTTTAGTACTAAACCATTCACTCCTATAAATGAAGCCTCAATTGTTCTGTTTCATCATCCCATTTCAAACAGAAAACACATAGTGTATTCTCCTAAATATTTGAGTTTATTAGAGAGTTTGTAGTATTTCCTAGTTCCTTGTATCTAGAAAAGGTATAACTCCTAATTTTCATCATAATGAAATGTATCTTTCCTTGCCCGTGGTTTTTACCCTATTGGGGTTTTCCACGTTAAATTCGTGTGTCATCTTTTATTGCATTTCATATTATAGTTGTGGTTTTGCTTCAGTCGGGTGTGACTTTTCTCAACACAGTGTACCCACATTTTACTCTATTTTTAGCTTAGTAGGTTAGTACTTCAAGTACTATTTAAGAGTTGTTTCCTTTTGATTACATGTATCAGTTTCTTCAATATTGAAGTAATATACACATGAGTATTAACCTGTAAATATGAAACTTTACAACCCTTTGTGCAATACACACAACACAGCACAATCAACATGAAACTGTTTACATAATTTAGTGCACCGAACCAATTACATATAGCACTTTAACAAATATAAGATCATCAATCAACTGTATGACTAACAACTAAAAGTTGGATTAACATGTATACTCTTTCAACGTACTTGATGTCTAAGAATGCAAATTTTGAATGGTTTTCTACACGAGATCAACTCATAAAACATAATTCGTTGCGATACTTGGTTAGCAAATAATACCAATAGTTTATGTTAACAAGTTCTTGAATTATACAACACCATATTGTTGAATAATTGTGTCTTGCCAAATGTACCACATCGGTTAGTGACTTAAATCAAAGTACTTCCAACATATAATAGATGGTAAACATCGGCACATTGCAATTTTAGTTTATTGGTGGTTATTCTTTGCGATTTTTATGCAAAAAACACTTTTTCTTCTTTTCTTTTTACATTTTTCAATCTTTATTTTTGTCAAAACTTTCAAACTAAATTGTGTTTTCGTTTTGGTAAGTATTAACTGTCACGTTATGAGCAAATATAGGTTTTTCAAATGTCTTACATACACAAAATCAGATGCAGGTTACACACGATGCAATCATCCATTTTTACATGCCCAAATTTACATATCATGCCCTTTTACTTCCATTAATTAAACACCATATTGTCAAACTCGTGAAATCAGTACGCAAATTATTCCACATTAGTTAGTGACTTAAATGAAGATGTTGTAGCGTGGCCAACTAACCACGACAGCCGCACTAGCTACATTATTTGGTCAGGTCAACCATGGTTTTACAATGGCGGAGGACGACTCAATTGATCGTGATGGTGACTTGTAAGTTATTGCTCATCAAGTCATTTATAGCCAACCATCGGGTCTTCGTTCAAGCTCATATTAACCAAACAAAGAATGTTAGGTCAGCTCATACCAGGCCACATGGTCGTAAGTTAGACAATTCATTACACTCCTATTTACATAAAGGTAGACATAGTCACTTCTAAGTTTTTTTGCATCTATTACAAATTGAACTCGTGACTTCTCACATTTTAGTGATAATAATCATAAGCTCTTTAACACCGGTCGACCCTTATTTGTCATAATGCTATTTTCTTCTTTTATGCTTTAAGGCATAAAGGAGATATTAGCATCCACAAGAATTTGGTTGATCTATTACAAGCATAGTTAACATTCTCACATCAAGTTCTTTGTCATTTGTCAATAGTTTTACTAGTATACCAATGTGCTAATACTATTGAGCAAGTTTGTTTTCAAATGAAGCACATTCTTGATCGTTAATGCAACACCACAAAATCGGGTTTTAGATATTTTATTACCAGAATGCCATTGCGTAAGTTTGACCATGACTTTATAAGTTTGAATATTTTACGAGATTGGTTAGTCAAACTATAAGTATAAATATCATGTAAATGATTTAGAAAGTATTATGTGGCTTAAGTATTAAAAAAAGAACTTGAGGAACCATTTTCGTCAAGTTGTGAAACATTATTTTACCACAGGGGCTATATGAGTCAATATGCCAAACTGAGTGGAAATGACCATTATACCCTTGAGGATTATATCAAAATGTCACAAGAAATAAACTTCTCCTATTTTTCCCTCCTATCCCACGTTTCACTCATAAAGCAGGAGCTGGCAAATGGATTTCTTCACATGGAAGAATCCTTCAATTCTTAGTGATTGATTCAAGTTTATGTAAGAGTTATAAAGGGTAATCAAGGGCCTTGATGACATGAAGGTTTATGAAGCTTTAAATGATTTCATGATTTTCCCCAATTCCATGTAAGTAGTAATTCATGTGTTCACTTATGATTATGAGTTATGGGTTTCACGGGGTATGATTATTATTTGTTTTACATGATTATTTGATGAATTTAAGGATTATGGAGGTTTGGATATGCATATGAATATATGGGGATTTTTATGGTTTTATGTTAAAAGTAAAATTATGATGATTATGACTAGTGATAGAACAAGAGGAATGATATTCTATGCTAGTTCATGATTTGTAAAGATTATGAAATATGTTCAAGTTAAGAATCATGATTTCAAGTTATGTGGTTCATGATGAAACATGGTTTAGATATCATGTTAAACCTAGATTATGTTGAAAATCAAGTGGTTAATTCATGGTTAAAAGATTGGCAAGAGATCATGTAATGGTTAGAAATTATGAATGTTTATGATAATTAAAGGGGTGTTTGGCTAGGGCTTAATACGGTGTCTAAACAAAAATGGTATAGACATGTTAAATAAGCTGAGATATAAGTTTGTTAAAGATTAGGATAGCTTAGTATGAGTTTTGGGTCGTTTTGGTGATGTTCAAAAACGGATCAGCAAGTTGTGCAGATTTTTATTCCAACTTTGAAGGGCCATAGAGAATAAACCGTTTATCGGATTGACTTGAGGTCAGGACTAAATTTTAGCTCTCTGAGTCTACTTTCAAATGCAGGTTGTTTTGAGGTCCTAACTCCAAGTTTAAGTGTGTTGAATCCTCAATTTACAATAGACTGTCCTAAAATTCAGCAAACAACCCTTTAGCAAAAGTTGACGAAAATGATGTAGATTATGTGCACGGATGATATAACAAGTTCTAATGACTATAGAATGATATGTTTATGTTTTTAGGTAATCTCAGAAGTCAAGGAATGCCCGAGGAATGCGTAAGCCAACCGAGGTGAGTAACGGATTTTCAGTTAACATGTTTAGTAGATTAAACGTGTTTAATATATATGCCTTGTCATATCTCAAGAAATATGTAATTCATGTATTAAAGTGACCTTAGTGGTCAGATATGCAAGTCAAGTATTTACGTGACCTTAGTGGTCAAATATGCAAGTCAAGTATTATGTTGACCCGTTAGGTCTTATTCAGTATTTGTTGACCGTTGGGTCATATTTAGTATTTTGTTGACCCGTTGGGTCTTATTCTGTATATGTTGACCGTTGGGTCATATTTAGTATTATGGCGAACCGTTGGTTCATATTCAATATATATGTTGACCATTGGGTAATATTCAGTTTTATGGCGACCCGTTGGGTCATATTCAACTTAGCCTTAATTTTTATATGAATATTACGTATGAACAATTCCGAACTCAAAACAGTTTAGTAATAAACTTAGTCTCAGTCAATCCTGTGTGGAATAATAGTGCTTTAAGCACATTAATCAGTCCCGAATAGGGATAAATGCTTTATGCATTCAGTCAGGCGCACTCAATCAGTTATGCACTTAGTCAGTATGTGTTTTACGCACTCAGCCAGTATGTGCTTTACGCACTCAGCCAGTATGTGCTTTACGCACTCAGCCAGTATGTGCTTTACGCTCTCAGTATTGTGCTTATGCACTCAGCCAATGTTTTATATGTACTCAGCCATTATATTATCTTATGCACTCAATGTAGTCAGTTAGTATTGTGCTTTATGTAGCTCATGCACCCAATCAATATCATGCTTATGTACTTATAGTAATATGTTCATGTAGTCGAAATAGTATGATATGTACTTATTTAGTATCATGCTTTATGCATGCAGTTTTAGTAGTAAGTTTAAGACATAACTTTAATATCAGTTAGACTGCTAGTATTAGAATTCATCTTTACAAAAAGTACTATATGTAGCTTTCATACAGTTAATGATTACTGGATTATTATTCGTTAGAAATTAGTTTATAGATAGCTTTATTACTCAGTAGCCAGTTCAGAAATAGCCTTAGAGGAATGTGATATAAACACTTAACCAGAACAGATACTTACGAATTCACATCCAGTAATAAGTTAGAACCAGTTAGACTTCAAATATATGCTTGCAGCCATGTATCAAAGTCTCTCAGGATAGACACAGGACTTATGCAGAAAACATCATGACGATGTTCAGCTCATATTTCAGTTTATGATTCAGAACAATTTTTGTTATCTCACTAAGTCGCAATGACTTACCGTTCTCAGTTTTATGTTTTGCAGGTTTGTAAGATGAGACTATGCTATGTGCTAGATGGGGCATAATGGGTTAAAATTATGTAGCTCATGGGTTAGGTACGAGCTTCTCATTTCCATCATTTGTTATCAGTTTGGAATTCCCCAAAGCAAGTATTTATCAGCAACAGGTTTTTATAACAAGTCATGTAATTTTTCATAGCTACGATCTTTAAAGGGCTTTTGGAATAAGTCCGACATCATGCAAAAGTTACGCTTTTGCTTATTTCATTAAAGTATACAGATTTCAGATATGTTATATGTTATAAAAGGAATGATTTTTTAGAATCTCATGTTAAAAAATGGGCATTACAAGTTGGTATCAGAGCGATGATGGTTTGAGAGATTTAGGTATCACCATTAGTAGGGGATGCTTAGACTTAAACTGATTGCTCGATATGGAATACAGAGTTAGGTGCATCGCATGTTTATATGTTTATCGGTATACGGATCATGATTATCCGTATTGTAGCTATTTGGCTCATGTTTGTCTGTTATGCAGTTCATGTTTAGCGATGCATACCAGTTGATGTGACTACGAGGGTATATCTGATTATATGAATTTTCAGATATAGACATGTAATGAAAAGTACATCTCAAATATTAGATAAATTTTCAGATCATGAACCATATGTTCACGATATAGAAGGCATGCAGAATCAATATGCATTGATAACATAGCAACATGTAGTTAGTATTCAGATCAGATCATGTGTAGTTATATGATACGTTTTAGTTTTGTAACTTGGGGTAAATTACGATAGCAATAAGTTCATGGTTATATGATGTGATTATTATGACGCCTGATCAACGCACTGATATTTATATGATATGGCATGAAGTTATCGAGATCATGAGATATCTCAGGAAGCTTACTAGACAGTTATGTATTATATGTTTGTATGTTTCATTATAATCATGTATTCCCGTATGTTTAGAATTCTCAGTATTCAGGAAGATTATGGTATAAAAACGAATCATAGTTATGTTTAGCAGATCAGAATTCCAT
Source organism: Tanacetum coccineum (assembly GCA_026074375.1). NCBI lineage: Eukaryota > Viridiplantae > Streptophyta > Magnoliopsida > Asterales > Asteraceae > Tanacetum > Tanacetum coccineum. The sequence goes on along the minus strand of BQNB010151515.1, from coordinate 9,249 downwards.
ACAGGTAGAAATGCATGATTAGATATGTTTAAATAGCAGAATAATAGATATAGCCAGTGTAGATCAAAAATCAGAAATTGTTATAGTAAATAATTATTATGTTATGACCAGTAGCGAAATAGTCGCTCAGTAAGCGATACAGAGTTAGAATGCACAAGGTTAAGTGCATTATTATACAATGCTTAGTATCATGGTATATGGTAGAAATTAGAAATCATATGTAGTATATGTTAGACAGTTGAATGACATAAATAAAGCAGCATGAAATATGATTGGAACCAGAACATTAGAAACAAAATATCATTTTAAGAAGTGCAGAATGTCCGAATCAGGACTCGGCATGCATAGTATGCTATAATCAACAGTCATGTTATCACACTAGTATGCGATTAGTAACAGAATGCATGAACATAAGTACATAGATAACAGCAGATTAACATGATAGTAGCACATGATTTAAGACTGAGAGCTTTATTAATGAATCAAGGTAGAATATGATGGCAATAAAGACATGTTTAAGTGATGCGAGTATTATGATGTCTGACCAACGTGATAATAGTTACATCATATAATAGGGATTTATTAGGATCATATGATGTCTTGAGGAAATTTCTAAAACAGTGAGCGTAGATGAGACATAATTTCAGCAGAATAGAATCACGATTCAGTCAGATTTAGAATCAAAAATCATATGACCATAAATAGTATAAGCGGATAAAAATTTATAAGTCTCATCTATTACAGTCCCATATGTCGGTTATTATATAATAGCCAGAACAACTCCGATTTTAGAAAGGTCTAGTATAACATCAGTAATATAGATTAGCAGAACAGTTCAGATTGAGAGTTCATAAAAGTAGCATCATAATAGCATAGCAAAATTAGTAAGCAAATCAAGATATGGTCCTTAGAATATGGATGATTTATGAACATATAGACAGATCTAGCAATTACTAGCAGAAATAAAAAAAGGTTAATGAACCTACCGAAACAGAAATTAGTTTAGAATACCTTATCATTATAAGGATAATAACATATAGATGACTTGAAATAAGTTTCCAAAATTTCAAATTTAAGACTTAGAATGAGTGCAGAGCCATGTAAGCTTGGAAAGCATAGTGATTTGTCCTGTGAAATAGAATAAACTAAGTATGCACGAATAAGATAATCATTTTTTTATCAGACTCAGTGTCCAGTTTGAGTAACCAGAAATTTAGTAAATAGAAATTCAGTAAAATAGAACAATTAGAACTTACAGAATCAAACATTATGGCCAAACTTATGGTCAGATAAAACAGTCAGAATAACAAAAATAAAATAGATAACTACAGTCTAAGTGGGGGAGACGTGGTGCCCAAACGTAATACATTCCAGATAGTCACCCTGAGTTAGTTCGCAAGGACACGAACGGAATAAGTGGGGGAGATTTGCAACACCACAAAACCGGGTTTTAGATATTTAATTACCAGAATGCCATTGCGTAAGTTTGACCATGACTTTATAAGTTTGAATGTTTTACGGGATTGGTTAGTCAAACTATAAGTATAAATATCATGTAAATGATTTAGAAAGTATTATGTGGTTTAAGTATTAAAGAAAAGAACTTGAGGGACCATTCTCATCAAGTTGTGAAACATTATTTTGCCACAGGGGCTATATGTGTCAATATGCCAAACAAAGTGGAAATGACCATTATACCCTTAAGGATTATATCAAAATGTCACAAGAGATAAACTTCTCCTATTTTTCCCTCCTATCCCACGTTTCACTCATAAAGCAGGAGCTGGCAAATGGATTTCTTCACATGGAAGAATCCTTCAATTCTTAGTGATTGATTCAAGTTTATGTAAGAGTTATAAAGGGTAATCAAGGGCCTTGATGACATGAAGGTTTATGAAGCTATAAATGATTTCATGGTTTTCCCCGATTCCATGTAAGTAGTAATTCATGTGTTCACTTATGATTATGCGTTATGGGTTTCACGGGGTATGATTATTATTTGTTTTACATGATTATTTGATGAATTTAAGGATTATGGACGTTTGGATATGCTTATGAATATATGGGGATTTTTATGGTTTTATGTTAAATGTTAAATTATGATGATTATGACTAGTGATAGAACAAGAGGAATGATATTATATGCTAGTTCATGATTTGTAAAGATTATGGAATATGTTCAAGTTAAGAATCATGTTTTCAAGTTATTTAGTTCATGATGAAACATGGTTTAGATAATCACGTTAAACCTAGATTATGTTTAAAATCAAGTGGTTAATTCATGGTTAAAAGATTGGCAAGAGATCATGTAATGGTTAGAAATTATGAATGTTTATGATAATTAAAGGGGTGTTTGGCTAGGGCTTAATACGGTGTCTAAACATGTGATTTTGGCTGAAGGCCTGAAGAAAAATGATCTAGACATGTTAAATAAGCTGAGATATAAGTTTGTTAAAGATTAGGATAGCTTAGTATGAGTTTTGGGTCGTTTTGGTGATGTTCAAAAACGGATCAGCAAGTTGTGTAGAATTTTATTCCAACTTTGAAGGGCCGTAGAGAATAAATCGTTTATCGGATTGACTTAAGGTCAGGACCAAATTTTAGCTCCCTGAGTCTACTTTCAAATGCAGGTGGTTTCAGGTCCTAACTCCAAGTTTAAGTGTGTTAAATCCTCAATTTACAACCGACTGTCTTAAAATTCAGCAAACAACCTTTTTGCAAAAGTTGACGAAAATGATGTAGATTATGTGCACGGATGATATAGAAAGTTCTAATGACTATAGAATGATATGTTTATGCTTTTAGGTAATCTCGAAAGTCAAGGAATGCTCGAGGAATGCATAAGCCAACCGAGGTGAGTAACGGATTTTCAGTTAACATGTTTAGTAGATTAAACGTGTTTAATATATATGCCTTGTCATATCTCAAGAAATATGTAATTCATGTATTAAAGTGACCTTAGTGGTCAGATATGCAAGTCAAGTATTCACGTGACATTAGTGGTCAAATATGCAAGTCAAGTATCATGTTGACTCGTGTGGTCATATTAGCATCATTTTGACCCATGTGATCATATTTATTATTATGTTGACCCGTTGGGTCTTATTCAGTATATGTTGATCGTTTGGTCATATTTAGTATTATGTTGACACGTTGGGTCTTATTCTGTATATGTTGACCGTTGGGTCATATTTAGTATTATGGCGAACCGTTGGTTCATATTCAATATATATGTTGACCATTGGGTAATATTCAGTTTTATGGCGACCCGTTGGGTCATATTTAGGTTAGCCTTAATTTGTATATGAATATTACGTGTGAACAATTCCGAACTCAAAACAGTTTAGTAATAAACTTAGTCTTAGTCAATCCTTTGTGGAATAATAGTGCTTTAAGCACATTAATCAGTCCCGAATAGGGATAAATGCTTTATGCATTCAGTCAGGCGCATTCAATCAGTTATTCACTTAGTCAGTATGTGCTTTACGCACTTAGCCAGTATGTGTTTTACGCACTCCGCCAGTATGCGCTTTACGCACTCAGCCAATATGCGCTTTACGTACTCAGCCAGTATGTGCTTTAAGCGCTCAGTATTGTGCTTATGCACTCAGCCAATGTTTTATATGTACTCAGCTAGTATATTGTCTTATGCACTCAATGTAGTCAGTTAGTATTGTGCTTTATGTAGCTCATGCACCCAATCAATATCATGCTTATGTACTTATAGTAATATGTTCATGTATTCGAAATAGTATGATATGTACTTATTTAGTATCATGCTTTATGCATGCAGTTTCTGTAGTAAGTTTAAGACATAGCTTTAATATTAGTTAGACTGCTAGTATTAGAATTCATCTTTAAAAAAAGTACTATATGTAGCTTTCATACAGTTAATGATTACTGGATTATTATTCGTTAGAAATCAGTTTATAGATAGCTTTATTACTCAGTAGCCAGTTCTGAAATAGCCTTAGAGGAATGTGCTATAAATACTTAACCGGAACAGATACTTACGAATTCACATCCAGTAATAAGTTAGAACCAGTTAGACTTCAAATATATGCTTGCAGCCATGTATCAAAGTCTCTCAGGATGGACACATGACTTATGCAGAAAACATCATGACGATGTTCAGCTCATATTTCAGTTTATGATTCAGAACAGTTTCTGTTATCTCACTAAGTCGCAATGACTTACCGTTCTCAGTTTCATGTTTTGCAGGTTTGTAAGATGAGACCATGCTATGTGCTAGATGGGGCGTAATGGGTTAAAATCGTGTAGCTCATGGGTTAGGTAACGAGCTTCTCATTTCCATCATTTGTTATCAGTTTGGAATGCCCCAAAGCAAGTAATTATCAGCAACAGGTTTTTATAATAAGTCATGTAATTTTTCATAGCTACGATTTTTAAGGGGCGTTTGGAATAAGCCCGATGTCATGCAAAAGTTACGCTTCCGCTTATTTTATTAAAGTATACAGATTTCAGATATGTTATATATTATAAAAGGAATGAGTTTTCAGAAGCTCGTGTTTAAAAAAAACTGGGCGTTTCAAGTTGGTATCAGAGCTATGATGGTTTGAGAGATTTAAGTATCCACCATTAGTAGGGGATGCTTAGACTTAAACCGATTGCTCGATATTAAATATGAGATAGGGATCGCAGTTGCTATGGTTTATGAGTACATTGTTTATTTATTATTAGGAATTGTAGCTATTTGGATCAAGTTTATTAGCTAAGCGTTTATGTTTTGCGATGATATAAGTTCATGTGATTAGTTGTTATATTACGTATGTAAATATGTACAGTCAATGTTGTGCCATAGCATTGTTTTAGATTTCGATAAGGATTAGGGGGGAAAAAAAAAAATTATGACTCAGATTTCGATCGGTGCAAATAGCACATCCACGATATAGAAAGCAATATAGAATTTTCCATGCATTTCAGATGTAGTCAGAAATCAGAACGAATTATGGTGCGTAGCTGATAGTTTTGTTGGATTGTGGTAGATTGGGATAACGATGGAGTTATGGATTATATGGTTGTGTGACTTATTATGAGCTGATCAACGTTATAATATTCACATGATATGGCATGAAGTTATCGAGATCATGAGATATCTCGGAAAGTTTACACATGTGTTATATGTTTATATGTTGCATTATAATTATGTATTTTAGTATGTTCAGAATTAATAAGTATGTTCTTGAATTAGTATTCAAGAGCATTGTGGTATAGAAATTAATCGAAATCATGTTTAGCAAATTATAATGCCATGAAAGTAGTAATGCATGATTAAAAATGCCATGACAGCACTGTAGCCAGACTATGCTCAGTAGTGAATTAGAATGAATCAGAGCTAGTTATAGCGTATATCATGTCATGACCAGTAGCGAAATAGTCGCTCAGTAAGCGAAACAGAGTTAGAATGCACAAGGCTAAGTGCATTATTGGACTATGCTCAGTATCCTCGTATATGATAGAAATCAGAAATCATGTGTAGTACATGTTAGACAGTCAAATGATAGAAATCAAAAATCATGTGTAGTACATGTTAGACAGTCAAATGAAAAATGACAGAAATAAAGCAGCATGAATCATGATTAGAACCAGAATATCATAAACAAAATATCATGTTAAAAAGTGCAAAATGTCATAATCAGACGTAACATTCATAGTATTCTATAATCAGCAGTCATGTTATCGCACCAATATGCGATTAGTAACAATATGCATGAACAAAAGTATATAGTTAGCAACAGATTAACATGATAGCGGAAATGAATCTAGTGATCGTTTTAATTCATGAATGAGGTTTAGAGGTGATGAGAAATAAAGGACATGTTTACGTGATACGCAAGTTTCTGATGTAGACTAGTGGGTAATAGTTATCATATGGTAAATGGATTTATTAGGATCATACAATGTCTTGAGGAAATTTATACAACAATAAGCGTAGATGAGACATAATCTTAACAGACTAGAGTCATGATTTATTCAAATTTAGAATCAGAAATCATACGACCATGAATGGTTTAAGCGGATAGAAATTTATAAGTCTCATCTATCCCATATTTTGGTTATTATATAATAGCCAAAACAACTCAGATTTTAGTAAGGTCTAGTATAGCATCAGTAATATAGATTAATAGAACAAAACAGTTCAGATTCAGAGTTAAGAAAAGCAACATCATAATAGCATAGCAGAATTAGTGAGCAGATATGGTCCTTAGAAATAGAAAGGTTAATGAACCTACCGAAACAGAAAATAGTTTAAAATGCCTTATGGTTATAAGGTTTGTAACACATAGTGACATGTGGTAATCTCCCAGAACTATATGTTAAGGTTTCAGAATGAGTCATGCCACGTAAGCTTAGGAAGCATAATGACAAGTCTTATGATTAGATAGAACAGTTAGAATTAGAAATGAATTTCAAAAATACAACTTAAGTGGCGGAGACTTAGTCAGACAGAACATTACTCAGTATAGTCACCCTAAGTAAAATTCGTGAGGACACGAACAATCCAAGCAGGACGAGTGGTTAATCCAAGTTTTTACTAAAAAAACAATAAATATCGGATTTATCTAATTTGTTATTGGGAACACTCAAGTTATTTTAAGTAGTAAAAAAAAAAATTTTTTTTAAAACACAAAAAAAAAAAAAATAAGGAGAAAAAGTCTGCTTTGGACGCCCTCAATCATATACTTAGTTTGGGATAGTTATGCAATCAGGAAAAATAGTAGGATTGAGTTTGCAATACTCATTTATACTAGGGACTAAATTGTAATTACCAAAACTTAGTGTAATTGACTAAAATACCCTTGAGGCTTATATCAAAATTTGTCAGGGATAAACATTCCCTCTCTATGCCACGTTTTATCAATGAGAGCAGGAGGTGTTCATATGGTTTCTTCAATTGGAATAATTCTCTATATCAAACGAAATTTATATCAAGACTTAGCAAGATTAATCAAGATTTACAAGGGCTTAATATGGTATCAAGAATCAAGAGGCTTCAAAGAGTTTTATGTGATTATCCCTAAATCAAGGTATGTTGATAATTATATGTTTAAACATGATTACAAGTATGGGGTTATGATTATTAAGTGTTTTACATGATTATATGATGAATTCAAGCTTTATGACTTATGATTATGCGTATGATGAATTAGGGGTTTTAAGGGAATGATGTTAATAATCATGTTATGTTGTAATTAAGTTGAAAATCAAGTGGTTAATTCATGGTTAAAAGATTGGCAAGAGATCATGTAATGGTTAGAAATTATGAATGTTTATAATAATTAAAGGGGTGTTTGGCTAGGGCTTAATACGGTGCCTAAACATGTGATTTTGGCTTAAGGCCTGAAGAAAAATGATCTAGACATGTTAAATAAGCTGAGATATAAGTTTGTTAAAGATTGGGATAGCTTAGTATGAGTTTTGGGTCGTTTTGGTGATGTTCAAAAACGGATCAGCAAGTTGTGCAGAATTTTATGCCAACTTTGAAGGGCCGTAGAGAATAAACCGTTTATCGGATTGACTTGAGGTCAGGACCAAATTTTAGCTCTCTGAGTCTACTTTCTAATGCAGGTGGTTTCAGGTCCTAACTCCAAGTTTAAGTGTGTTAAATCCTCAATTTACAGCAGACTGTCCTAAAATTCAGCAAACAACCCTTTTGCAAAAGTTGACGAAAATGATGTAGATTATGTGCGCGGACGTTATAGCAAGTTCTAATGACTATAGAACGATATGTTTATGTTTTTAGGTAATCTCGGAAGTCAAGGAATGCCCGAGGAATGCGTAAGCCAACCGAGGTGAGTAACGGATTTTCAGTTAACATGTTTAGTAGATTAAACGTGTTTAATATATATATGCCTTGTCATATCTTAAGAAATATGTAATTCGTGTATTAAAGTGACCTTAGTGGTCAAATATGCAAGTCAAGTATCATGTTGACCCGTGTGGTCATATTAGCATCATTTTGACCCATGTGATCATATTTAGTATTATGTTGACCCGTTGGGTCTTATTCAGTATATGTTGACCGTTGGGTCATATTTAGTATTATGTTGACCCGTTAGGTCTTATTCAGTATATGTTGACTGTTGGGTCATATTTAGTATTATGTTTACCTGTTGGGTCCTACTTAGTATATATTGACCGTTGGGTCATATTTAGTATTATGTTGACCCGTTGGGTCCTATTCAGTATATGTTGACCGTTGGGTCATATTTAGTATTATGTTGACCCGTTGGGTCTTATTCAATATATGTTGACCGTTGGGTCATATTTAGTATTATGGCGAACCAATGGTTCATATTTAATATATGTTGACCATTGGGTAATATTCAGTATGGCGACCCGTTGGTTCATATTCAGCTTAGCCTTAATTTATATATGAATATTACGTTTGAACAATTCTGAACTCAAAACAGTTTAGTAATAAACTTAGTCTCTGTCAATCCTGTGTGGAATAATAGTGCTTTAAGTACATTAATCAGTCCCGAATGGGGATAAATGCTTTATGCTTTCAGGCAGGCGTACTCAATCAGTTATGCACTTAGTTAGTATGTGCTTTACGCACTCAACCAGTATGTGCTTTACACACTCAGCCAATATGTGTTTTACCCACTCAGCCACTATGTGCTTTACGCGCTCAGTATTGTGCTTATGCACTCAGCCAGTGTTTTATATGTACTCAGTATATTGTCTTATGCACTCGATGTAGTCAGTTAGTATTGTGCTTTATATAGCTCATGCACCCAATCAATATCATGCTTATGTACTTATAGTAATATGTTCAGGTAGTCGAAATAGCACGATATGTACTTATTTAGTATCATGCTTATGTACTTATAGTAATATGTTCAGGTTTAGTATCATGCTTTATGCATGCAGTTTAAGACATATCTTTAATATCAGTTAGACTGCTAGTATTAGAATTCAGCTTTACAAAAAAAAGTACTATATGTAGCTTTCATACAGTTAATTATTAATGGATTATTATTAGTTAGAAATCGGTTTATAGATAGCTTTATTACTTAGTAGCCAGTTCAGAAATAGCCTTAGAGGAATGTGCTATAAACACTTAACCAGATACTTACGAATTCACATCCATTAATAAGTTAGAACCAGTTAGAATTTAAATATATGCTTGCAACCATGTACTAAAGTCTCTCAGAATGGACACAGGACTTATGTAGAAAACATCATGACGATGTTCAGCTCATATTTCAGTTTATGATTCAG